>CM035414.1:28052061-28252061 GCA_020310875.1 Ceratopteris richardii | reverse complement strand
CAATGATTTATACCACATGTTGTGATGCTCAAAGGATATTGGTGATGTGTGATTAACGATACTTAGGGAAACATCTCATATCTACCCACATGTTGTGATGTCTCAACCTAACACTATGATGTCTATAAGGGGTAGATGTGATGATGCCCAAAATCAAGTTTTGTGATTTCCACTAAGCTTGGATGTCATGATGTTTGAAAATATCACTTACTAAAACTTCTTTGAGTACAAAGACCTCTTTGGAAAGATCTTAAAATGCGCTATTTTTATGCAAGGATCCCTTCAAAAGCCATGGCATATGAGCTTTAAATTAAATGTTTCTCAACATCTATTACCTTTGCTCTCTCTCAATATTGATAGGCAGAGACACACAAAAAAACTGTTATTCCAAACAAATTATAAAGAATTGTAATCAAGGAGAAATTTGATTGTATGAATAAATTTTCCTCAAGAATCGCTCTTTTCCATTCACAATCTTACTTAATCTTTCTCACTTGGATTGTAATTCTAGTTCAAAAGTCAAGTGCAAACACAAGTGCTAGGATACAACAACTACCTTTTTTCTACAATGTGTAACCTGACTTTTACCTCACTCCTTAAATGAGATCAAACTATTGATATATTTCAGTAGTGATGTGTGTGAACACACTTAAGATCATCGGAGCAATTTTTTCCCTCTTTCATAGGTCTTTTTCCTCTAGCTTGTATATATGCATATAGACCTAATAGGTCAGTTATCTTTGTACCTTCACTTGGTAATACATTTTGTATTGTCTTGTGCTCCAAGATTCTTCTTTTTCCTTGTGTTGTATGTGTGCTATCATAGACCTCGAACTCCAACAATTGGTATTAGAGCAAGTCATTGCTTCATAGGGTGTCGTCAACACCCCTCTAGTGATAGTCTTAAAATTTATGGCCTTCGAATGCACTATCATAGCAACTATGCATGCAATTTCCTCTTTTGTGCCAAACATATATACAGGTCTTGATTTGCTAGACAAATGCTTCAAAGTCTGCTACAGGTTTAGCAGATCTTAACAAGGTATTCCACTTCAACTTTTTGATCTACAATCAATTTTCTACATCTTAGTTACTAGCCATGACTGAAAGCAATTATGTGTTTTGTATGTTGGTTGTTGAGGATAAGGTGGATGGTAATAATCACCCATTGTTGGCATATATGATGTGTCACGTATGTTGGGTGTGTGTCAAAGTGCAAGAGACACACAAGAAGCACACACAAGGAGCACAAACGCAGCAAGACACACAGAGAAGTCAATGGTTGGAATAGCTCTCTCTATTGATGATGAACTGAAATGAAGTAAGAGCTGAATAATATCCCTAAGTACAAAGTACCACCACAAATGAGAGTATCAAGTATGTGGTAACATGGGGAAAAAACCTCTACCCAACACTAGAGTAAAAAGTGCCCATGTATAGGGAAAAAGTTCACATCAAAGCTAGTCGAGGAACACATAAGTGTAACAAACCCCCCTGGAGCAAATGATGTGAACACATACAGGGAGTGACAGATCAACCCCCACAAGGTAATAAGCCTAAAGCTTTGCGACACATTATCTTGTGTAGGCACATTTACCAAATCAATATCTCCTGCATGAAGGTGCTCTCTCACATAGTGATAACACACCTCAATATGTTTGGTTCGTGCATGAAGCACTGGGTTTCGTGCAACAACCAAAGCACTCTAACTATCAGTGAGAATATGCATAACAACATCAATCTCCATGCAAAGATCCATCAATAGGCATCTCAACCATATACACTCCACTGTAGCTATGAAACTGCTCTGTACTCAGCTTCACAACTCGATGTCGCCACTATAGGTTGCTTCTTACTCAACCAAGATATGCATGAGTCTCCAAGGAAAAAGCAATTACCACTAGTGGACATGCGAGTGTCATAACAACCAACCCAATCACAGCATGCAAGCCTGGCTGAATATCTCTGCCATAAAAGAGAGCTAAGCTCAAGGTGCCTCATAGATATCTAAACACACGTTTCACCGCTTGCCAATGCTTAGTTCCAGGGCTATGCATGAATCGACTCAACTAGGAAACTCTGTATATCCGACCTTGTGTTGCATGCATATATAAGACATCCCACAACTTGCTGATAAAGAGAGGTGTCAAATGCATCACTGGAATCCTCAACTGAGAACCTAAATTCTATCTCAACTGGTGTGGAAATTGGCTTGCAATCCTCAAAGTCAAAACGCTAAAGTAGTTTTTCAACGTACTTTGCTTGATGCATAACAATTCCCCCCTCAACAGATACAAACTGGATGCCAAGATAATAGCTCAAAAGACCAAGATAAGTGACATCAAAAGTATGCTGCAAATCAGGCATAAGAATGTCAAGTTTTGCATCACATGACCCAGTCAAGAGTATGTCATCGACATAAAGAACAAGCACTATAAGATCAACCCCATTTTCGAGTACATAGAGCGTGCTTTCGATCGGACTACATGTGAAGCCAAGAGCAATCAAGTGCTTATGGATTTTGTCATATCATGGACGTGGAGCTTGCTTGAGACCATACAAGGCTTTATGCAAGAGACAAACCATATGCTCTTTCCCTTTCATAGCAAATCCAGGAGGTTGCTTCACATAAACCTCTTCTTGCAAATCACCATTCAGTAAGGTTGTTTTTATGTCCAACTGATGCACTTTCCAACCTCGATGGGCAGCCAATGCAACCACGATACGAATGGTAGTCATGCATGAAGTAGGTGCAAATGTTTCCTCATAATCAATGCCATATTGTTGCGCATATCCTTTGGCAACCAATATCGCTTTGTAGCGATCAATGCTACCATCAGATTTTCTCTTATCTTATAAACCCACTTTGTACCAATGGGATTCTTTCCTTTTGGCAATTCACATAACTCCCAAGTACCATTCCTATGTATGGAATCCATTTCAAATTGCATAGCACTCGTCCATTGTGGATCATCACATGCATCTTCAAAAGAAAGTGGCTCTTCATTACATGTTGTAGCAATAAGAGAATAACCCACAAAATTACTTGATGCATGGTGACAGCTTGATCTTGTTCTACCAAGTAAAGGTGCACTCAATTTGTTGTCCTGCAAAGTTTGTTTCAGCCACTTTGGCATAGTTTGTGCACTCTTGATAGACATGCATTCATTATGTAAGACATCTTCAATATGTACATCATGCGTGGGCTGAATTTCATGCTCACTTTTAGCCATATTTTGACGCAACTATTCAGCCATATGTGGCTGAAAATTTCCAACAGTTTTGACAATTTTTGGCTAAAAATTTTCAGCCATGTTTGGCTAGAAATTCTCTGCAATTTTAGCACTATTTTGCTGGAATTTTTCAGCCCTTTGAGCCTCATTTGGCTGGTCTACATGGCCATAGTCAAGTGCACCATTTTGGAACAAAGACATGAGTGTATCGAACACATCTTGTGAGCTAAATGTTGGCTGTTTTTTGCATTCAAGTAGAGGGAAAACTGAATTTTCAGCAAATACCACATCTCGACTCACAATAATTGTATTCATCAATGGATGGTACAAACGATATCCTTACTTTCGGCACTATAACCAACAAATATACATTTCTTTGTCTTCTCATCAAGTTTGTGACGTTGTTGTGATGGCACAAGAGCATATGCCAAAAACCAAACACATGCATATGACTAACCATAGGCTTATGACCATTCCAAGCCTCATAAGGAGTGATGACTTTCAATGCTTTTGTAGGGCAGAGATTCAACACATAATTTGCACACATGACCGCTTCCAACCAAAACTTATCAGGAAGATGCTTTCCTTTAACCATAAATCATGCCATTTCAAGAAGTGTTCTATTTTTACACTCGACAACACCATTTTGCTGAGGTGTATATGACACCGTACATTGGTGTGAAATACCTCTTTCACGAAGAAAAGCATTGTGCAGATTCAAAAGCTTTTGTGAAGAAAAATCTTCAGCCATATCTAAAAATGTTTTGAAGCAAGAAAATACCTCATTCTTTGCTTTCATAGGATACACCCATGTATGGCGAGTAGCATCATCAAGAAGGTAACAAAATAAACATGCTTCCCAAAAGATGGAGTCTTGAGGGACCACATACATCACTATGAACAAGCTGCAATTTTCTTGTAGTGTGTGTATGACTATCTTTTGGAAAAGAAGCACGATGCATTTTTCCAAGAATGCAACCTTCACATGCATGCTTTTCAATGGACTCAAGTGTAGGCAAGCCAATAACCATGTCCTTATTTTGCAAGTAAAGCAAACTATTGAAATTTAAGTGACCAAAACGAGCATGCCAAAGCCTCCATTTCAGCCATGGAAGAAGTATGTGTTGGAGTTAGACGTCTGGGGAAGCACGCGAACAGCACAAGGAAAAAGAAGAAGCTTGGAGCACAATGCACAAGATTGAATGTATTACTAGAGAATGTACAAAGATAAGTAGCCCTTTAGGGCAATAGGCGTCTATACAAGCCGGGGGAAAAAAACCTCCTAAAGGAAGTAAGCCCAAAGCTTTGCGGAAAGCTTCAAACTTCTCCCTAGGCAGAGCCTTCGTAAAAAGGTCTGCAATGTTCTCCTGCGTGGGCACATATGCCAAGCTGATCTCCCCAGCAGAGAACCTCTCCCTGACATAGTGATAATGCACCTCAATGTGCTTAGTGCGAGCATGGAACATAGGGTTCCTCGCAACTACCAATGCGCTCTGACTGTCAGTGAAGATGGTGGTGGCAGAAGACTAGCCAACATCCAAATCAGCCATAAGGCGTCTGAGCCACACACACTCAACAGTCGCTGTGAAAGCTGCCCTATACTCAGCCTCACAATTGGAAGTGGCCACAGTAGGCTGCTTCTTGCTCAACCAAGATATACATGAGCTACCAAGCATGAAGCAAAAACCACTGGTGGACACACGAGTGTCATAGCAACCAGCCCAATCTGAGTCAGAAAAAGCATGCAAATCTGGCGGTAGTGATCTCCCCTTGGGATAAAACAACCCAAGTAGCCGAGTACCACTCAAGTAGCGAAAGATGCGCTTAACCGCCTTCCAATGCGTGACTCCTGGGCAATGCATAAACCTGCTCATCTGTGAGACAACAAACTGAATATATGGCCGAGTAATGCATAAGTAAATCAAGCATCCAACAACCTGCTGATAGAGAACAACATCAAATGCATCTCCAGCATCATGAAGACTCAATCGTAAACCTGTCTCCATAGGAGTGGCAATAGGCTTACAGTCTTCAAGGCCAAAACGCTGCAATAATGTGTCAATATATTTTGTTTGACACAAAGCCATTCCACCATCAACTTGCATAAACTGAATGCCCAAATAGTGATGCAAATGCCCCAAATCAGACATGTCAAATGAGGCATGAAAATCAGCCTTGAAATCAGCAATATGCTTCTCAATAGGACCAGTGAGCAGAATGTCATCAACATATACAACAATGATCAGAAGCACATCATTAGCACGCTTAACATATAAGGTGCTTTCAGTTGGACTGTTCTCAAAACCATGTGCAACCAAATAGGCATGTATCTTCTCATACCAAGCACGTGGTGCTTGCTTTAAACCATATAATGCCTTCTTTAACCTACACACCTGGTTTTCATGCCCTTTCTGCACAAAGCCACGGGGCTGAAAAACATACACTTCTTCATGCAAGTCACCATTCAGAAATGTTGTTTTAATGTCCAACTGATGTACATTCCAACCATGATGGGCTGCAAGTGCACAAATGCTCCGAACAATAGTCATACGGCATGTAGGTGCAAAGGTCTCATCAAAATCAATGCCTCTTTCCTGCGCATAACCCTTTGCAACAAGCCTAGCCTTATACCTATCAATTGTACCATCAGGTTTACGCTTCAGCTTGTATACCCACTTAGTGCCAATGGCCTTCTTGCCAGGAGGCAAGTCACATAAAGACCATGTACCATTCTTCATTATAGCATCATATTCAGATTGCATAGCAGCCATCCAATTTTTTGAAGTCTGTGCTTCATCAAAAGAAACAGGCTCATGCTCATCACAGAGACTAGATGCAGCCATAGCATAGCAATCTGATGCAAAGGAGGCATTATGAGAGCCTGAACGAGTACGATATGACAAAGATGCATCTAATTTTCTATCACGCAAAGTCTTCACCAGCCATTTTGGCATAGTTTTTGCTTGCTCAATATCAACTCTCTCATCAACAAGTGCACCATGTAAATCTGCATCAAAAATGGAATTATCTGCATCATCATATGAAACCTGCAAAGGCTGAGAAGTTGCCTCATTAGGACCAGCACTAGATTGTCCACCTGTAAAAAGAGGCATCAAAGTATCATACATGTCTTTGGAGCTAACAAATGTCTCCTTAGTACATGAAAGCAATGGTTGAATAGCATCTTCCACAAAGACAACATCACGGCTAACCAGAATGCGTTTAGTCTGTGGATGATACAGATGATAGCCTTTACTTTCAAAACTGTACCCAACAAAAATACATTTTAGTGCCTTATCATCCAATTTTATGCGATGTTGTTCAGGCACTAGTGCATATGCCAGACAACCAAAAACACGAAGATGAGCAACAGATGGCTTGCTGTCATGCCAAGCCTCATATGGAGTGATAGACTGCTCTACTTTAGTGGGACACCTGTTCAGTACATATGCTGCACACATGACAGCCTCAAGCCAAAAACTATGTGGTAAAGCCTGACTCTTGACCATGCACCTCGCCATCTCCATGAGTGACCTGTTCTTTCGTTCAGCAACTCCATTCTGTTGAGGTGTATACGGCACTGTACACTAATGTTTTATCCCACGTTCAGCCAGAAATGCATTAAAATCAGAAGACATATATTCCCCCCCTCGATCAGAACAGAGGGTGCCCATTTTACATGCTGACAGATTTTCAGCCAAAACCAAAAACTGTTTGAAGCACATGAACACTTCGGACTTTGCTTTGAGTGGATATACCCATGCATGCCTGGAAAAATCATCAATGAAAGTCACGAAGTAAAGGTAATTTCCAAAAGAGGGTGTCTGCATAGGACCATAGACATCACTATGTACAAGCTGCAATTTCTGCGTAGCCCGAACTGAACCATCTTTTGGAAAGGATGAATGCTGCATTTTGCCCAAAATACAGCCCTCACAAACATGTTTTCCAGATGCCTCAAGTTTGGGCAAAGAGGACACCATTTCTGATTTCTGCAGGCGTAGCAAACTAGCAAAATTCAGATCACCAAAGCGTGCATGCCAAAGCTTTGCATCTGACATAGCCTGAGAATCATGAACTGCACATGCCGAATCATTCACAGATATTTCATAGTCTATGAGCTTATACAACCCACGACATAAAATGCCAGAAGCAATAATCACATTGCCATTTGAGAGATCATGAACTGTACACCTGTCATCAACAAATTTCACAACCAAGCCAATCTTGGCTAATGCAGAAACTGATAACTGGTTCTTTTTTATCCTTGGCACAAATAAAGCATCTGACAAAGTGAAAGAACTACCATGTGCAGTAGTCAGAATGATCTTACCAACTCCAATAACAGGATAAGAGGAGTTGTTGGCGCATGTGACAGTATTTCCTATAGGGGCAGGCTCGAGTGAAGAGAAGAAGCTGCGCTGCGAGGTAATATGTTTGGTCGCCCCACTGTCAAAGTACCAAACATCTGAGTCTACTGTAGACATGCACTGATCATGAGAAGATGGGTCAAAACTGCAGACAGTAATAAACGCCATTCTTCTTCCTACACAAGATTTGCAGACTCTATTTTTGGTTTAGAGGCCTCTGCAATGACCATTCCAGCCTCTTTCTTCTTTGCCTCTTTAGCAACCAGTTTTGGACAGTTCTTTATGATATGATCATTTCCTTTACAGTACTTGCAAAACAATTTCTGCTTTTCTGATTTCTTCTCATCTTTATCTTGGTTCTTCGATTGTGCAGCATTTGCAGATTTCTGCTTACTAGTAGAAGAGCCCCATTTTCCTTTGCCCTTCTGATTAGCCAAGAAAGCTTGATCTGCAACACGCATAATGGACCTGTTTTGCTTGGACTGATCTTCTTGCAATAGAACAGAGACTAACTCCTCAAATGACAAGGCATTTGGATTGCCTTTCATCATCAACCGAAGAGTAGAGGCAAAACTCTGATATGAATCAAGAAGACCATTCAGAACGGTCTGCACAAGTGAGCTATCTGGTATAACCTCATCAGCAGAAATCAATTGTTCCTTCAGGTCTTTGATCTTTGTAAGAAAACTGTCCATAGAATCACCTTCATTCATGTGCTCTCTCCAACTGTTTTCGGAGGTAAGCAACACGAGCCTCATTCCTAGCCTGGTACAGAGTGGTAAGTGTATCCCAAGCATCCCTAGCTGTTTTGCAAAAGCGTATGTGAGGAATAATGGCACGTTTGACAGGCAAAGCTATCAATGCATGTGCCTGGGCATCTCTGCCATCCTAATGAATCTGCTCTGCAGTAGGTGCAACAGAAACAGCAGCACGAACAAGAATCTGCGGAATATCATCTTCGACACCACCTTCATCAGCTCCAGCACCTGTACTTGCAGTACATGTTGTTACAGGTGTAACAGGACGTCTTTCAACACCCTGCACAATGTTCCACAGTCCTTTTGCAACCAGTACATGTCGCATCATATAAGCCCATAATGGGTAGTTGGTACCATCCAACTTATCCTCAACAACCAACATACGGAATACATCACTGCTTTCAGCCATGGCCGGTGACTAAAATACCTTGATGCAGAAAATTGACTGTATCTCAAAAAGTTGAACAGAACTGCCCAGACGAGTTCTGCTAGACCTGTAGGAGACTTCGAGACGCTTAAACTGGTGAACAAAAACTGGTATATACCTTTGGCACAAAAAGACAAAATAGCCTGCACAAGCGCTACGATAGTGCGTTCGGAGGCCGAAACGAGCTTAGATCGCGATTTCGGCACCACATAGCAAAGCTGTTTTGATCTCGGAAACACGCTGAGTATGCTCACCAAAATTCGTGCGATTCTGAGACTGCAAACGGAGGAGTGTCGACGGCACCTTAGATGAAGCGACGACCTTCTCTGATACCAATTGTTGGAGTTAGACGTCTGCGGAAGCACGCAAATAGCACAAGGAAAAAGAAGAAGCTTGGAGCACAACGCACAAGACTGAATGTATTACTAGAGAATGTACAAAGATAAGTAGCCCTTTAGGGCAATAGGCGTATATACAAGCCGGGGGAAAAAAACCTCCTAAAGAGGGAAAAAAGTGCCCCGGTGGTCCTAAAGTGTTCACACACATCACTACCTAAATATATCAACAGTATGAGCAACCAAAGCATTCAAGGCAGCCCTCTTGTATGTATCCATGTGATACAAACCATTACATAAGGTTCCGGACATCACGATAACGTTGCCATTGCTGAAATCATGAACCATACACTTATCATCAACAAAGTGTACATGAAGTCCAACTTTGGCAATCAATGGAATTGAAATTAAGTTCTTCTTGATATCGGACACATACAATGCATTTTTCAAGAGAATCACACCTCCATTTGCAGCCGTAAGCTCAATTTATCCTACTCCAATGATAGGATAAGAGGCATTGTTTGCACACACCACATGTCCTCCTTTGGGTGCATCTTTCAAAGAGGCAAAAAATCTTTTGCATGATGTTATGTGCTTTGAAGCACCAGTATCAAAGAACCAATACGAATCAGCCTCACTCACAACCATTCATTTAGAATGCAAAGAAGCATCATAATGACATGTAACAACACATGCCCAAAAATCTTGAGCCATGTTAGCATTATCATTCTTTACATTTGCTGAATTTTCAGCAATATACATGCATGATTCTTTCTTCTTTTCATTGTGTTTAGCAAGCTTTCTGCACTCATCAATACTGTGACCAGCCTTCCAACAATATTTGTATCTCTTCTTCTTTTGCAAATCACCATCATTAGAGGAATGAGTGGAAGAGGAATGTTGAGGCTTTGGTTTTGATGAACCCAAAGCTGAACCATACTTGCTTTTCCCCTTTTGTGAGATCGCAAGTGCTTATGTTACCCCAACCAAACCACTCTTATTCACTCTAGATTGCTCTTCTTGCAAAAGAAGAGACACAACCTCATCAAATGCATACATATCAGGATTCCCTTTTGCAACCAAACGGAGTGGAGTAGCAAAGCTTTGAAAAGATTCTGGTAATCCTTTCAACAATTTAGAAATGAGTGATGCATCTGAAATAATCTCATCTATGTTTGTCAATGCTCTTTCAAGTCCTTGATGCGTGTCACATACACATCCACTGACTCATTTTCAGCCATACATACATCCTCAAGTATGCAACACGTGCTTCATTACACACGACATACAAAGAAGCAAGAGTGTCCCATGCCTGTCGTGATGTAGAACATGACCGAATGTGTGGAACTATATGACGCTTCATAGAAAGTGCAATCAAAGCATGAGCTTGAGCATCTTTTCCATCCCATCTAAGTTGTTCTTGTGTAGGTGGAGAAGGAGAAACCACTATACTCGAAGAAGAAGCTCCATCTGTGACAGTAGACTGTGAAGTAGAAG
The DNA here is from genome assembly GCA_020310875.1 of Ceratopteris richardii. Lineage (NCBI taxonomy): Eukaryota > Viridiplantae > Streptophyta > Polypodiopsida > Polypodiales > Pteridaceae > Ceratopteris > Ceratopteris richardii. The sequence continues at coordinate 28,241,441 of CM035414.1, read as the reverse complement.
AACCTGTGGGTCTTCAATCTACATATGCCACTATGTTCCAAAGTTGTTTTGCAATAAGAACATGCTTCATCATGTAGGACCACATCGGATAGTTGGTCACATCAAGATTATCTTCAGCTTGAAGCATACCAAACAAGTCATTGTTGCCTGCCATTTTAGAAAAGAACAAGAATGTGACAAAATCTTTACTTCGATGAAAGCTAAAATGAAGGCTGAAATTTTAGCTCACAAATCGTCACTCTGATGGCAATTTTGACTACAAGAATGGCTTCAAAATGGGGGTAAAACCCCAGTGCACCTGCTGGAAATGTTTCTTGACTTCTAAAATTCACTCTTCTATGCTCCAAAGTCAATTTGCACTGTTAAAAGTGCATGCGCACCGCGATGCAAAAAACCGAAACTTGAGAAGGAGCTGAACCTACTCTGATACCACTGTTGGGTGTGTGTAGAAGTGCGAGAGACACACAAGACACACACACAAGGAGCACAGACGCAGCAAGATACACGGAGAAGACGACGATTGAAATAGCTCTCTCTATTGATGATGAACTGAACTGAAGTAAGAGTTGAATAATATCCCTAAGTACAAATTACCACCACATATGAGAGTATCAAGTATGTGGTAACATGGGGAAAAAACCTCTAGCCATCACTAGAGTAAAAAGTGCCCATGTATATGGAAAAGGTTCACATCAAAGCTACTCGAGGAACACATAAGTGTAACAAGGTATTGGTAACAAAAGGGTTGTGGAATATTGTGTAGGGTGTTGAAAAACATCCTACTATGAGAGAACTTGGAGAAGCTTGTAGGAGGTAGAAAAGTGAGTTGCAAAGTGATGAAGTTTGGTCCAGCCAACTAGCACAAGACCAACCTTTGAGCTTATGAAGATTCAAATAGACCTTATAGGCATGTCATTAGTGCAATAAAATCCATATGTACTTTGGAGCATCAAGGAGAAAGAGCTAATACAAAACAGATAGATTTGCATATTGACTAGCTCAAAAAACTTGTTATCTTTGGATGAATTAGTGAACTTCAAATGCTCATAGCAATGAACATGATTACAATTGAAAAACTTAATTTTGGAGGAAGGATACACATAGGGTTGAGTGTCTAAAATGCACAAGAGTACAAGTAATAAGCAAGATAAGCTTTTGGAATAAACTTATCACTCAACAGAGGTTACCCCTATTTTTCAGGTCTACATAGAGATAGACCTTGGGACAATAAAATTAAGATTTATCCGTAGCACTCTTACACTATATGAGATATCTATCCTTGTATGAATAGCATATATCAAGCCACCTAAAAAGCTTTGATACTCTTTAATATCTTCAATTTTCTCACCTTCATAAACACAAAATTTACGATTCATCTCCAAAGGTCTACCGACACATTTAGTGTTCTCAACTTTGAACTTAAGAAGTAGATCCTGAATGTATCTCCTTTGAGCCAAATACATTCCTTCATCTATGTATATGAACTACATACGTAAGAAGAATGTGAGCTCACCTAAATCATTGATTTTGAATTCCTCTTGCATATGCCTTTTGATCCTTTGTATTTCATTCAAGCCATCTCCTATCACAATAATGTCATCTACATATACACATAGATAGATAACCTCATTGTGATTCCTTCTGATGAATAAAGAAGGATCCAAGTTGCTAGGTTTGAACCCTTGATCAGGTAGGTATGTAACCAACCTATAATTCCAAGCTCTAAGAGCTTGTTTCAATCCGTACAATGCTTTCTTAAGTATGCAAACATAAGATGTATCATTAGGGTTTTCAAAACCTAGAGATTGTGACATGTATACCTCTTAAACTTATCCAACCATTTAAAAATGCATTTTCCACATCAAGTTGGAGGAGTTTGCAATTTCTTGTAGTAGCTACACTATCAATGTTCTGATCGTAGTCATCTTTGCAACTGGTGAGATTGTTTCCTCATAGTCTATACCATGAGTTTTGTGAGCATCCTTTGGCAACTAATCTTGCCTTGTACTTGCAAATTGATCCATTTGAGTTTCTTTTGAGTTTATATGCCCATCTGCAACCAATTACCTTTTGATTGGGTGACATTGGAGCCAAATCCCAAGTGTCCATGTCCTTCAATGCATCTATTTCTTCTTTCATGGCCTTTTCCGTATTAGGGTTTTCCTTTGCCTCTTCATAGGTTAAGGGTTCTTCTGAAATTGAGTCCTTTGCCAAGTAGATTGAATGCTTTCTAGCAAATGTGAAATCATATCCATACCTTTATGGTTGTCTTTTCTCCCTTGTTGACCTTCTAGGTGCTTACTTGGAGCATTCTCCAAACTCTTGCATTTTTGTTTTGACTCTTGACTTCCATAGCTTGTAATTTTTTTCCCTTTCATCTTGTTCACAATTTGTATCACTTCTTGGATCCTAGACTTGTATATCATGCTTGCTTCCTAATTGATGGAAATCAGAATCAAGATTGTTAACCTCTGGTATAGTCTAGTGAAAGAACAGGTAGGTCTACATGGTTCTTGGGTGGTAGAATTCATTAAAGACTGAATCCTTGTGTTTCTCAAAGTACACAATACCAAATTACTTACTAACGACATCCAAATTATCTTCTGCACCGAACTTACAGATACACAGTGCAAACTTAACTATTCATTGAATTACACATTCACCAATACTCAGAGATAGCATAACAACAACAAAAATACTTGATCACAACACATCAACAATTAGCAAAGCACTCTACCTACGACACCATAGAATGATAGTCGAGCATATCCAGTACCTATCTCCTCTTGTCTATGTACCCTCAAGATAGAGAGATATATTAATATGAACAATTACATCCTTGGTCTACAGCTTCAACGAGATGTTTTAGTAGGTTAATATTTACAAATATTAAGTTTGGCATCCAGTGGCTAACACATGGATGCACGAAGGACTTGAATCCAAAAGATTAATTACAAAAAATGAATTTTATTCTACATCTTTTGCATCTTCATCTGATGGAGTGAAAACTTTGACTTTAAAGGAATCTTGTGCTTCTTTGAAGGTTGCTTGAATCTTTTTTTTGGGGATGTAAGGGTCATGTGACCTTATCCCTATATTCATATATATACATCATTTATAGAGCATTGCATCAAGAGAGATCATTATGTGAGTTTGGAGGCTCCTATGCATGTCTACGCATCTCTCCTCTCCTCGCTCTCCCTCCATCTCCTCTTTGCTACTCTTGCTCTACACACCAAAGCCTTTCATTGGTGTGTTTTAAAGTTCTATGCATAGACAAGACAAAAAGCTACAAATTTGCAGAGCCACAAACTGATTCAGAGTTTTAGACTGCCGAAAATTCAAAAAATGCAGACTGATGTAGAAGAATCTATAATCAGTTGGACAACAGGTCCGTGTTTGGGCTATAAATTGAGTTTTACAAGCCGGATTCAAACAATTCAACTTGGAAAAAAATCTACAACTATAAAGAAGAGACTCCAAATTCTAAGTGCTAGGTCATCGAAATTGCCAGATACAGAGCAACTGTGCTGCAGGTGAAGGTGAAATTGACAGGAGATGTTTGTTTTGTGTATATCTTGAGCTATACACATCTAATTGAGGCCTTCTTTATATTGTTACATAGCCAAGAAAAAGTTCTTGAAGTTTCTTGAAGATCAAAACTTCAAATTCAGAGGTTATCATCTCTGAAACAGGAAAACAAGAGCTACATATTTTCACCACAAGAACCCTAATTGCTTTTGGAGGTTCATTTTGTTGTGGAACTTCTTTGAAAGAGATTTTTTGGTGTGCAAGCTCTTAGTTTTAGAGATTAAAGGCATTATTCGTGTATGATCATTGTGATATCTCCTCAGTATGAGAGTAGAGCATGAATTTATCATGTGTTTGGCATGTGAGATGACCTTGTGGTATACCTTTTTTGAGGTTTATGTCATCATGAGTTTGATCATGGCATTGTCAGTGGATTTATATGGCATTATGGTCTCTATCTCTTTTATGCCACTTGGATATGGATTTACTTGACGGTTGCACACATTTTATGAGAGTTGATTTTGGATCTTAGTTGGTACTTGTATTGTTGTTTTCTTTGTAGGTACATAATCCAGATTGGAGCCTCAATTGCACACTCATTTGTCATCTTGATTGGCTATTCTATTAGCATGTGATCATTGATTTGATATCTATTTGCAAGTGTGGTTTTTGGCATATGTGGATAATGACTCCACATGGTTTATTTGGTTCATAGTCCATTTTGTAGAGGAGATGCTGCCGAAATGTGGATGGCTTTTATGCTAGAAGAGAGCTCTGGTGGATCTTGAAGCTTATGTGATTTCTTTGGATCATTGCTTATCTCCATTTACTTGGACTTGGTCATAGGTTATTTGTGACAGGTTGGACCATCTTGCAGGATTTATTCTTGAGTGGAAGGTGTATCACCATTGTATTAGCATGTATTTCTATCAATTTTTGGCATATGTATTTGCCATTATTTTGGTTGGATCAGTGACAGGTTACTCATTGTTCTTTTGCTCTTGGTTATCTTGTTTGATTGCTCAGTTTACAAGGGATACTTTGTCAAATTTTTCCCAAGATTCTTTCACATCTACTTGATCAGTTCAGAGACTTGGTGAGCATGCTCATGCTCATGGTTTTATGTGCATGCTATATGCATGGTTATGTGATAGGTAGTTCACATGGTTTCTTCTCCAATGAGACATTTGTGATGTGAGTTATACATATGGATATGCAGGTGTGATCCTATGGCCATAGAGTATTATTTCTAGTCTCTTGTTACATTTATAGACTCTTGGATTGCTAGCATGGTGTCTTCTCAGTTTGATGGCATTGACTTTCCGAGATGGAAATCTCAAATGTGGTATACATTGGTTCGTGCAAGATTACACATGTATGTGCATAGAGATGCACAGAGGCCTCGTGACATACCCGACCATGTATGGATGGATATGGATGCATTGGCCAAGTTCACTATCCGATTACAGCTTGTGGATTCTTTATATGAGTCTGTTATGTATGAGGAGACGATTAGTGCATTATGGCAGAGACTACATGATATGTATGCGAGTCCATTGACTCATGTGAGACATAGATCACATTGACAACTTCGATGTTGGCATTGTGGCCATGAGGGCCATATTCAATGATCTTGCTTCACGTGGATGCAATGATGACATCAGAGATATGCGCATGGTGTAGGTCAAGTAGTAATTTCAGGAGAGTCTATGATAGTTGATTATGCCAATGATGGTGATATCACTTTGTCCTATGGTTCATCTCAAGATTCCTCTTGTTCATTGGATAACACACATATGGCTTGATTGCTTGATGCATTAGCCGGTTTTCGTATTACTCCACATCGTAAGTTGGTTTTTCGATTCTCAGGTGAGAGTCATGGATGTGTGTGTATGCCTGATGGTATGACATATGACATTGAGGGTGTAGGAGATGTATGCCTTATGCTACCTAGTGAAGCATCACTTATACTCAGACATGTACGTTATGTGCTTTCATTCCCTATGAGCTTGATTTCAGTTAGCCAGTTACAAGAGAGCAGATGCTATGCATTCCTTGGTAAGCATCATTTTTAGTTGCAATTGGGATAGCTTATGCTTGTCAGAGGTGCTAGGACTGAGCACAAGTATCCACTACAGGTACTTCATGTGAGAGACAGTCTCATCTCAGTGGGAGTTCAGCCTTATGTGCAATGTGAGACTCGTCATGTCTCATTTTGTCTACCTACACATAGGTTTGTTGACTTTCATGATGCACATGTATGGCATGATTTAGATGCTTAGATGGTTGCACATGTAGAGCATGTTTTGGATGATGCTTATATAGAGCATGGTTTTATTTATTATATAGATGCTTATATGGAGCACACTTTGGATGATCATTTGGATGCTTTAGAGCATGATATGGATGTTCATCTGTATCATTGTGATGATACTCAATTAGAGTTTGAACATCAATTTGATCTTGGTGTTGATGTTGTGCAGTTAGCTCATGTGGAGCATGATGATACACTTTGTGTGGTAGAGTAGGATAGCTCTTATGATGCACAGTGTATGCCAGAGCATACTAGCTCTTAGAGTGCACATCTAGAGACATTCTTGGTTGAGAGGATGACTGACTTAGATATTGATGAGTCAGCGATCATGCAATCATTCTTGGATTCGCTCATGCCAGGTGTTGACACAGATATGTCAGGACATGTTGGTCTTGATGATGGTGCTTTGGATCCCTTTGATATAGGCATGGTTGACATGCTTAGATTAGCCAAGATAGCATAGGTTTTGTCAGCATTCAGGAGTTTGATGTATGAGTTGTTATGCTTGAGACCAGATATTGTAGTTACTATTGGAGCATTTGCACTTGGAGTTGTTAGTCATTCAATGATTGGCATATGCATAGATTGAGTGGGAACTTTGCAAGAACTTCATCAATTCTTGCATCAGTAAGATATGAGCTCGACTCTTGCTGATATGAGTCTAGAGCAGCTTGAGGTGCATGGGTACACCTTGTTTGAAGCAGTTGGTGTAGGCTGATCTGTATGGGTTGAGATGCTGACTCTTCCTATACATTATTGTATAGTCCTACATCATTCTTTGTATGTATTACCACTTATGGTCACATTGACCCTTAAGTGGGAGATTGTTGGGGATGTAAGGGTCATGTGACCTTACCCCCATATTCATATATATACATCATTTATAGAGCATTGCCTCAAGAGAGATCATTATGTGGGTCTCGAGGCTCCCACGCATGTCTGTGCATCTTTCCTCTCCTCTCTCTCCCTCCATCTCCTCCTTGCTACTCTTGCTCTGCACACCAAATCCCTTCACTTTTTACTAATCGTTTTAAGTAAGTGATGGACTTCTTCTGGTTGTAATGTGATAATTCCATTAGAAGTGACATTGGAGGTTGAATCCGTATACAAAATTGCTTTACTTTGTGCTTCGTCCAGCTGCAAGCTGAACTCCTCTTGAAGGTAGAAATCCTACTGAAAAATATGTTTTCAGCATTGAGCTTCACTACGATAAGTCTACATGGCTTGCTCCTTCAATTGCTTTTCTTCTTTTTGTAAGTCCGAAACCTACTATTGCGTAGCAAGGACCTATTGTTCCTGTTGATCTGCCGTGGCAGATAACTCCTCATTTGTTACCTTTAGTGCAGTTGCAATCTGTTGCAGAAGTTCATAGTGATGAGCCTGCTTCTGTAAATGAAACTTCATTTCATTGATGGCGGTAGCTTGGACCATCATCTCTTTCTCCGATTCTTGTATTCAGAGAAGATGTCGAGTGTTGGCTTCCTGAACATTGTTCATTTTCTTCTTGTAGCTCTCTATCTCCTCGATTCTTCAAAAAAGGCTTTAAAATACTGCGTTTGATGGGACTCCTGGTACAGTGCATCTCCCAGTTGACAATTAGTGAAGACTTGATTGTGTAGCTCATCCTGCAGTTGTTCAAAAAAGGCTCTTCAATTCTTCAAAAAAGGCTTTAAAATATTGCATTTGATGGGATTCCTGGTACAATGCATCTTCCAGTTGACGATTAGTGAAGACTTGTGTAGCTCATCATGTAGTTGTTGAGTTTGAAGTTACAATCACTCATTGTGTTTTCGGAGGCATTTGTAGGTTTTTTGGTAGTGGTCCATATCATGAGCAATGATGGATTGCATATGCATGAGGTGAGTATTGAGTCGATCGAACTCATGGAGACCACATTGTTCGTTGACACCAAACCACTAGAATTCTTCATTAGGGGCTAGAAGGGGGGGCAAATTAGGGAGATCAATGTCATCTTTGAGGATGAATTTTTCTTAATCCCGTGGAGATACTGACGAAGAAGGGTTGGACCATCCTACGCTCGGAGGAGTGCCTAGTGGAGAATACGACGGTGATGGGGGGTAGGTAGTGGCACGACATGATGAGGAGAAGGGATTATGGTAGTGTCAACAAGGTTTGGAGAATGGGAGGAAGAAGAAGGGGCAGTAGGCGAGGCAATGGCTTCAGCCACTAGAGAAGGGAGTGGGGGTAAAGGTGGAGAAACTTCTTGCATGGGATCATCAACCGGATGAATGGAAGGTGGTGAGCTCTCTAACTCTATTTATAGTTTCTAGACTAGTTTTGACCGGTTTCATATCTAGTGACCGGCACATTCAATTTTGAAACATCATCAAACATCATATTCATCATGTGATGTTGAACCATAAACATCTTTCAAGAATCATCTACACTTGTGGATGCATAGTTGTTTTGTTGCCTTTTATTATTTTGATTCTTCAACATGCAATCACATTCAAAGTGTCCAAGCTTACCAACACATCCTTTATTGTCATTACCTGAATCATTTCTTTGGAAATTTTTGCGGCCTCTTTGGCTCCCCCTGCCTCGAAACTTTCCTTTACCTCCTGCATGATTCTGATGTTGACCTTGGTCTTGGTTATTGTTTCCTCTTCCACTTTTGAAACCTCTACCTCCACCTCTTCCTTTGCCAGAGTAGAATACATGCTCAAAACTAGGTTTTCCTTGGGAGTTTGAGTCCTCACCAAGATTCTTTTCTTCAATAATCAACATGGACACCAGATCAGAAAAGTTCAAAATATTTTTCCTAGTATGTATAGAAGTTCTAAATTGCTTATATGCAGCTCCTAACCCACGAAGGCACACTTCCACCTTATCATCATCATCTACATCCATGCCAATAAATGCAAGTGACTCACATATGCTTTTGATTTTCAGGGTGTAATCACTGATCAAAATTCCCTTTTTGTCCATTGTATGCAGCTCGTTCTTGAGTTGCAATTTCCATGCCTTTGCGTTGGTCTCATATGATGTGAGCAAAATATTCCAAGCCTCTTTCGGAGTTGTGGCATCTTGTATATGCCCAATCATGCTATCTTGTGTGCTAACAAATAGACAATACATTACCTTTTGTGCTCCTTGATTCCATTCCTCATATGCTCTTAACTGGTCTGCAATCAGATTGCTCTCTAGTAACTGCGGAGCATTTTCATTCTCTCCTTTGTTGTACTTCTAGTAGCCTTTTCCTATCAGGAAATTCGTAATTTTGAATCTCCAAGCATGGAAGTTGGTCTTCTCCAGCTTATTGCTCATAAGTTGATACATTTCATCTTCATTTGCCATTTTTGTAGCAATTCACAAGACTAGTTTTTTTGTGGGCCCCACCTTGGGGGCTCAAAATTGAGGTCGAGATGGCTCCAAAATAGAAACCTGACAAAAATGAGTTACCCTAAAGGGATAACTCACAAAAACATTTTTACTCCTTCTACCTTCATGCCAATTTTTATAGAAATATGAGGTCATTTGTGAATCACGCTTTCTCCATGCCTTCTCGCATACTCTTCACCGCCGGCCTTCTCCACGAGCTCTCTACGATGCACTGGCTCTAGTACCATGTCATGAGGAATGAGATAAGGAAGAGAGCTCATGCACACACTCTCATAATCAAAGAAGAGCACACACACTGATTGAGGCAAGGAAGAAAAATGATCTTCTTCTTCTTCTTCTTTTATTACATAAAGGAATGTACAAGAAATGACCTCAAACAACAATACAACAAGTGCAATATATAAATAATAGTAAATAAGGAAAATCCTAATGTCCAAAAATGAGTGGGCTAGCAAGAAACAAATGTGCCATCACTCTCGGTAGATAAATCTAGTAAAGCTCAATGAAGTATCTCTGACATATACCGTCATGACCACTATACATGTCAGAGAAATGAAAAAGTGATATGTTTCATCCTAGATCATCACATGTTGAGCTTGATATCTCAACAAGGAGCATTTGGTTTTTGTTGATGAACTCTTGACAAATAGTTCACTTGTGCAAGATATGCATAATGGTCTTCCATATTCATATGAGAGTTTTGCTTCAACTCTTCGACTGATGATGAAAGGCAATCCAAGTGCCTAAACATTTGAGGAGTTAGTCTCTTTTTTGTTGTAGGAAGATCAATCCAAGAAGAATAGGTCAATTATGTGTGTTGCAAATCAAGCCTTCTTAGTTAGTTAGAAGGGCAAAGATAAATGGAGCTCATCTACTAGTAAGAAAATATTTTCTAAAGTTGCACAATCAAAGAAGGAAGACAAAGATGATAAAAAACTAGAAAAACAAAAATAGTTTTGCAAGTATTGTAGGAAAAATGATCATGTCATAAAAAGTTGACCTAAATCAGCTACAAAGGAGGCAAAGAAGGAAGAGGCTAGAACTGTTGTTGTAAAGGCCTCTACACCTAAAACATAGTTTGTTAATCTTGTCCAAAATAAAGAATGAGCATTTACTATTGTTTGTTGTAAACTTGAATGTTTGTTACTTTGATAATGGTGCAACCAAAGATATTAATTACTTGGCAATGTATTTTCTTCACTTTGCTTGAGCCTGCTTGTTGTATAACTACATGGGTCTAAGGGTTAGAACCATTGGGTTTTATTGTTTATTCACCCCTACTTGAAGGGACTTGAACCTTAGGGTTAATTCTCTAAGGTTGAGTACCCTAGGCTTTGATTGGAAGCTTCTCCTAGCCACTTGATTCATATGTGAGAGCTTGGAGGGCCTTTTTTTAAAAGAAATGTGATTTCATGTGCTTTCCTAAGTTTGGAAACCATTTGAACACCTTAAGGGCCCATGTGGTGGAAGGTACACATGTCCACAAGTTCAAAAATAACAATAGAGGCTATAATAGATGGGACTTCAACAATTATTCAAAAGATCAACCACATTAAGACTCATTTCTTGTTATGAATCTAAGTCACAAAGCAGGTAAAGAAAATGATCATTTGTTCTACATAGATTCCGGATGTTCAAATCATGTTGCAGGCAACCTTGCTCTTCTATCTGATTTGGAAAGTCCAAAGCATAGACATGACATTCAAACAGGGGATGAAACAAAGGAAAATCTGGAGAAGATTGATAATATCAAAGCTTCCAATGGCAAGACAAACATTCTAAGTAAGGTTCTCTATGTACCCACTATCACTAAAAACCTAATAAGTGTAGGCCAAATAGTTGAAAAAGGCTTGCAAGTTAGGTTCACCCAACATTGAGCTTTTGTGGAAGATCCATATCAAGGCTTCAAGGAGATAGCCAGAGGTGAGAAGCATGGTAGGCTCTTTACTTTTGAAGTAGGAGAAACCAGGAACATAGCTCTATTCAACTTTGGGTCTCAAACCCTAAGTGAGCTTGAAGTGTGGCAGAAGAGACTTGCTCATGTGAATGAAAGAACTTTGAAGGATATATGCAAGGATCAAAGTGTTCTAGGATTTTCTAACATATCAAAACAACACACGATCAACATGTGTGATGCATGTCAGATTGGGAAGGCACAAAGACAACCACTGAACCACAAAGGCTACATCCACAACAACTTATTGGACTTAGTACATATAGATGTATGGGGACCAACTCAAGAACCTTCATTGGCAGGATCAAGGTAGTATGTCTCATTTATTGATGATCATAGTAGGTGGACTATTCTATACTTTATCAAAAGTAAGAATGAAGTATTTAATTGCTTCAAAAAGTATCTAGCACGTGTGGAGAATCGTATAGGTAGATCACTCAAGAAGCTCAAATATGATGGAGGGGGAGAATACTTCTCCAAAGAGTTTGATGAGTTCTTACAAGATAAAGGTATCAAAAGGGAAGTGACTACCAGGTACTCTCCTCAACTGAATGGAATTGCAGAGAGGAGAAATAAGAAATTGGTTGGATAAACCAGAACAATGCTTGAAAAGAAGAGGTTGCCACATTATCTATGGGCAGAGGCTATTTCAACTACTGTGTAGCTTATCAATAGACTACCATCCAAATCACTTCAAGGTATGACTCCTTATGAAGCATGGCATGGAAGAAAACCTAGTCTTGGACATTGCAAGGTGTTTGGTTGTTTAGCTTATGTTCATGTACCATCACAAATAAGAGGTAAGCTAGATGAAAGGGCAACAAAGGTAGTGTTTATTGGCTATGATTCAACTCAGATGGGTTACAGGTTCTATGAGCCTTCAACCAAGCAATTCACTACAAGTAGAGATGTTGTGTTTGAAGAACACAGGTCTTGGTATGATGAAGACAAACAAAAGGTAACTCTACCATATGATCTTGATTCTGATTCTCATCAATTAGGAATCAAGCATGATACATAGGGCCAAGATCCAAGAAGTAATACAGATGATGACCAAGATGAAAGGGAAAAGGATTACAAGCTATGGAAGTCAAGAGGCAAAGCAAAGATGCAAGAGTGTGGAGAATGCTCCAAGCAAGCACCTAGAAGATCAACAAGAGAGAAGAAACAACCAGAAAGGTATGGATATGATTCCACATTTGTTACAAAGCATTCAATCTACTTGTCAAAAGACTCAATTTCAGAGGAACCCTCAACCTATGAAGAGGCAAAGGGAAACCCTAATCATGAAAAGGCCATGAAAGAAGAAATAGATGCATTGAAGGAGATGGACACTTGGGATTTGGTTCCAATGTCACCGAATCAAAAGGTAATTGGTTGCAGATGGGTATATAAAGTTAAAAGAAACTCAAATGGATCAGTTCATAGGTACAAAGCAAGATTAGTTGCAAAAGGATGCTCAGAAACTCATGGTATAGACTATGAGGAAACATTCTTACTAGTTGCAAAGATGACTACAATCAGAACATTGGTAAGTGTAGCTACTACAAGGGATTGGAGACTTCTCTAACTTGATGCGTAAAATGCATTTCTAAATGGTTGGATAAGTGAAAAGGTATACATGTCACAACCACCAGGTTTTGAGAACCCTAATCATACATCTTACATTTGCAGACTTAAGAAAGCATTGTCTCGATTGAAACAAGCTCCTAGAGCTTGGAATTACAGGTTGGTTACATACCTTCAAGATCAAGGGTTCAAAACTAGCAACTCAGATCCTTATTTATTCATCAAAAGGGATCACAATGAGGTTATCTATCTATGTGTATATGTAGATGATATTATTGTGACATGTGATGGTTTGAATAGCATTTAAAGGATCAAGAGACACATGCAAGAGGAGTTCAAAATCAGTGACTTAGGCGAGCTCACATATTTCCTAAGAAGTACCTCTAGCTACTTAGCATTTGCAGGTTCGAAGCTAGTGTCATGGAGTCCAAGAAGCAACCTACAATTGCTTTATCCTCAACTGAAGCAGAGTACAGAGGTTTGACCATAGCAACTCAAGAGGCAATATGGTTAAAGGCATTGTATACAGATTCGGGACTTGTGAATTCCAAACCTCACATATTTGGAGATAATGTAAGTTCCATGCATCTAGCAGCAAACCCTATTTTCCATGCAAGAACCAAACACATAGAGGTTCATTACCACTTCATCAGGGAGAATCTCATGGCAAAGGAGATCACATTTCTTTTGTTCCAACTGAAAAACAAGTAGCAGATATGATGACGAAGGCACTTGATGGAATAAAGCTTTGTAGATTCAAAGCTATGGTATGTATTCAAACTATTAGAGAATGAAGACTCAAGCATACTTTAGCTTGAGGGGGAGCTATTGGAACATCGAGATTACACTATGCTTGAGGTGTATTTGATCTACATCAAAATTTATTGCTTGGATTACGTCGAAGCAATATCCGTTGGAGAGTTCTTTTACCTTATGCTCATTTATTGTATTTTTTTGAGAGATTTTTGATGTTTTGTTTACCGTTATAAAAGCCTAGAGCTTTACACATGTAAAATGATAAAAACAAAGCCCAAATTCCATGAATTTGTGGTGGTTGAATTATAATCAATCAATCAATCACCTAAAAGTAAATCAAACTAGATCCTCACTTTTCCTAAATTGTAGGAAAGTGAATCGATTCCCTCTAACAACCTTTATCACCTTCATTTGAATTCAAAATACACTTCTAGAAGTCATGGATCAATTGAAAATTCTATATAAAGACTTCAAATCACTTTTACATTACATGCAAGCAATATATATACACTTGTGACCATCATTGTCTTGCTCCTTTAGTTTTCTGCATCATCTTCTTCAACAACAATAAGCTTGCAGAGGCTGTTGATCTCTATATAGAGCTCCAAATTGGATGACAGATCACTTATTGGAAAGATATTAGTGTCTAAATTATGTCTATAAATTTTCATTACATTTGGTTTAGTAGATTGGGAGAAATTGCAGTTTTTCTGTCTTGCGGTTAATCTCTATGTATTCTTGAAAAATAGGAGGTACCACTATTGAGTGTTAGGTTCATTCCAAAAGCATATTTTTCTTATTCCTTATAATCTTGTGCATTATGTACACTCAAACCTATGTGTATCACTCCCATAAAAGGATTTTTTCTAATTGTAATCACGATGGTCGCTATGAGCTTTTGAAGTTCATTGTCTTATCCAAATATAATAAGTTTTGTGAGCTACTCGATGCGCAAACCTATCTGTTTTGTATTGACTCTTTCTCCTTGATTCTCCAAAGCATATAGTGCATTTTATTGCACTTACGACATGCATATAAGGTCGATTTGAGTCTCCATAAGCTCAATGGCTGGTCTTGTGCTGGTTGGCTGGACCAAACTTTGTCGCTTCGCAAGTCACTTTTCTACCTCCTAGAAGCTTCTCCAAGTTCTTTCATTCAATCCCTATAAGGCTCGACATAGTCATTGGAATCCACATGTTGAGGGTTGTCCACCCTTTCCAATTTCTTTTAACCTACTAGGTCATCACTCGTATAGGTTGAAGTTGTAAAAGAACTCCATTGTGTCATCATCCTTTGACCATTGAGAGTATAAAATCGTCAACCAATTCCTTCATTCTGAAGTTATAATAATAAGTGATGGTTTTGTTAAGGTCTTCTTCAAGTTCTACAACTCATCCTTGAGTTGGAGTTTTATTGCTTTTGGCTTATTTACATTATATCTCTTTCAAGGTCTCCCAAGCATTGTATTATTGAGAATATGTTGGGAAAGTATAATTATTGCCCCTTTTGTCTCTTTCATTCAACTCACTTTGAGCTCTCGATTGATTTTTGATTAAATTGTATCTAAGATAAATTTTGGCATCAACTTCATTAGTGATTCTCCATAAGCCTTTACCCATAATAAAGTTAGAGATCCTCAACCATCAAGGTTGATATTTTCCCTTGTATTATTTATCCTTTTTTATGTTGTATTCTACAATTTTGTACTTGTGTAGCCTTCCCTACTTACATTCTTGGTTTGCGAAGTTAATGTGATGTCAAATTGAACTATTTTTACCTTTGATGCTTTAGCTTCTTTCATTCCCCAACTAGAATTTCAAAAAAATCTTTTTATTTCTATAATAAGAATTTTAATTCTTTTAAAACATTTTTTCTCATTAGAAATGGATATTGGTACCAAAATGTATTTCTCATGAGAAAAAAAATAAAGTAAACAAGTTAGATGCTTGCTTAAGTAGGATAGATAAAAAAAATGTAAGTAATCAATGTAAATTTTGACTAGGGATTTTTTCAGATAGTCAATCAGGTGAACATTAACTCCCCAAAATCTAGGTCCATTGAGCATACCATATTTTATTTAGCATGAGGTGGATATCTAGGTTTTGTTGGTTCTAAAGATTTCACCAATATTGTGGATGCCCTTTCACCTTATACTCTTCTATGGGAAGAGATTTTATATTGGTCAAGCCCCAATTTTTATATGTCCTTGGTGAAGGCATACCTATTTAGAAGGTTCCAATCATCATACTCTATTTTGAGGTGAATATCAATATCCTCTTTTTTAATTTATTTATTCCTTACATAACTTCATAAATTTTTCCAATTAAAAAAATCCCTTAGACCATAGCTTCTTGGATCATGGGGTATTTTCTTTATTTGTCAAGATTATTCCAAAGAGAAGGAATCATGTAAAATTATTTTTCTTGAATTCCACCACCCACCTCCATTCCTCATTAAGGAGATAATGCAATTTCATCATACTCCAAACTCTTCAAGAATAAAGTCATTGAATCCAAGCATTTGTGAGTCACTTGCAAAGGGGAAAAGAGTAGAGCAATGAGGATGTGAATCTTATTTGTGTGGGGTGTCAACAAGGGATAGTCACTATTTATTTCCAAAATTAAGTTTGGTCCATGAATTATTTTGATGGGACTAAGATCGTATCATCCATTTGGTAGCCAATTTATCTATCATGTCCATCACATTGAGAATCCAAACAAACTCTTGTCCGTAGGTAGACCATGGATGTTTCATTTTATCTTAGGGATCCTTCTTCTATTCAGTTCCCTATCAAAAGGAGACTCTTGCACATTTTCTTGAACTCTTAAAACTCTTTAATGGGGGGTCTCTGGCAAAAAGGTTAGTGTTGCAAAGCAAAGGAGAGCAAAGATGCAGAGAAAAGAAGGACCCCAAAATTTTTTCGATTTGGACACTTTATTTTTGTAACATAACCACTTTGTAACATATTTTCCGATGTAAATGCACTAGAGGAGTCCTCTAGATGCATATCTAAAGATATCTGTATCATTACCCTTGTAAACTAGTAGGAAATCAGTCTTTTTAGTCAATAAAGTGCCAGTCTCTTGTGTGAAAGGACCATTTTCAAGGCACAAGTATATAAGTCATTTTGTGACTCTTTGTAAGAACTTTTTGACCATTGTGAGAATCAAGAGCATAGAATTTTGAATTTGTGTCTTCTCCTCTCTATATCTTCTTCCTTGTGAGTTTGCATGCATGTATGTGACTTGAAAAGAGTGCTTTGAAGTGTTGTCTATCCATGGTAGTGCTTGTTTGCTGTTGATAATATGTGTGCGAAGTGTAGGAAGTGTTGAAGCATAGGTAGGTCATTCCCACGGCTCAGTATTTTGCTCATAGCTTGAAGCAAAACTGTTGGAATCAAGTGGAAATATGACCATTGGAATCTTCTTCTTGAGAGCTTCAAAATGAACCTGCTATTTGATATATTTCGAGTTCGAAGCTGAGAGAAAAGCTCTATTTATTATTGGGTGTTGCTCTAAATTTCGTGACACCATAGCCAACTATGAAAGCTTGAATGTGATAGTTTATACTTGTTTGCACCTTTGTTAGTTCACATTTGCATTGACCGTCATCTGAATGCATGTCCTCATGTCCTCATACATGTCCTCATACATGTCCTCATCTGAATGCATGTCCTCATACACTCGGCTAGGTTATGATACTTCTTGGATTGATAATTAAAGCGTGAATCCCCACTATATGCACTTGTAGGGGATTGAGGTACAGTCTCTTTCTCCTCAAGTCCCTAAGTGTCGTGATGCTCATCAAGTGTCGTGATATTTGGCAAGTGTCGAGTGTTGCCTAGACATCGAGTGTCATGATATTTGGCAAGTGTTGAGTGTTGCCTAGACATCGAGTGTCGCGATATTTGGCAAGTGTCGAGTGTCGTCTGGACATCAAGTGTCACAATATTTGGCAAGTGTTGAGTGTCGTCTAGACATCGAGTGTCGTGATATTTGGCAAGTGACAAGTGTCATCTAGACATCGAGTGTCGTAATATTTGGCAAGTGTCAAGTGTCTTCTGGACTCAAGTGTCACGATATTTGGCAACTGTCGAGTGTCACCTGGACATCGAGTGTCGCGATATTTGGAAAGTGTCGAGACATCGAGTGTCACGATATTTGGCAAGTGTCGAGTGTCGTCTAAACTCAAGTGTCGTGATATTTGGCAAATGTCGAGTGTCCTCTAGACTCAAGTGTCACGATATTTGGCAAGTGTTGAGTGTCGTCTGTAGCAAGTGTCGTATGTCATGCTAGTGAATTTAAGTGATATCTCATCCAAGAGACTTCAAATAAAAGAAAAAAAATATATACATATAGATCTACAGATGACAAAGTCAGACAAGAGCAAGATGCGAGAGGAAGTAGCTACTGTTAAAATCCAGTTGACAAAGTTGGAAATTTCAATGAGGGAGATGAAGGAAAGACATGCCTCCCTATCACTTATAGAGGATATACCACAAAAGCCATATTAGATTCAGGAGCTGGAGTAGGAATTGCTACCAAAGAGATCTGGGAAAAATGGGGAAAGCCAGCTTTACGACCTACCAAAATGAAGATTCAAATGGCAGATGGACACATGGAACAACCATTAGGATTATTGGAAAACCTAGTATTCACCACTTGTGGAGTCGAATTTGAACACACCTTAGCAATATGTCAATTTGAAAAGGCTAGCAATGATGAGATGATCCTGGGAAGGCCTTTCATGAGACAGCTGAAGGTAGTGCAAGATTGGGGAAAAGACGCAGTGTACTTGCAGCATGGAGGAAGAACAACTAGGATAAACATCCATACTTATAGGTATCAAGATGTCCCTCCTCTGCAATGGAACCCGATACACAAGGAAGACGATAATTTATCCATTCATAGTGTAGGATGTAGTAGTCAACCATGGATGAATGAAGATACTCACCTATGGATGTGTAAGATAGCTAAAATGGAAGAGGAAAGGAGACAAAAATGGCAGCCAGGACAAGGAACATCTAGACCTGTAGAAGATCCCACCTACATGCCTCAAATATTCTTAGATGAAGAGTTCGAACCCCATGGTTTGATGGAGATTTTAGCCACCCTGGACGTATGCATAGAAATGAAGAAGTAATAACTATGAATGAGTGCATAGATGAGGAAGGATATGATATAAATCTATACATGGCCATTCTCCAAGAAGCGGATGAAGAAGAAGTAATTGAAAAAGATTGGAATGAAGATTACGAGAGCATAGAAATGGAACTGGAACCTCTTGAGGAAGAAAGGAAAAGGGAGGAAGAGAGTGAAACCAGTCTAGATGTGACTCAAGACGTGCTACAACTAGTAATAGATGAACCAAACATAGAAAAAGAGAAAAAAGATAGCACACCTCAAGACCAATTCGAGGTACCTGAGCATTTCAAGAAATATGGTGTAGAGGAGAGAAAGATTGCTATGCAGATGCCAAAATGAGAAGTGCAACCAGGGATAGCATACGACAATAAAGAGCAGACCAAGAAGATTGTAGTAGCTATTGAAGAAGGGGAAGAGAGATGCACCTTCATAGGACAAGATGTCGCACCAGAAGAAGAACAAGAATTAATACAACTCATAAGAGAGTATAGGGATGTCTTTGCATGGACATATAAGGATTTGAAAGGTGTAGATCCTTCTATTTGTGCTCATAGAATCCCTATGACAACAGAAGCCAAGCCCTCCAAACAAAGACCATACACCTATATGATTTTTATTCAGCAAAGATTAAAGAGGAGATAGATAAATTGTTGGATGTGGGCTTCATTTATGAAATTGAACACACGGAATGGGTGTCACCTTTATGGTAGTGCCGAAAAAGAATGGCAAATTAAGAGTGTGCATTAACCTTAAAAAGGTGAACGCCGCCACCATACAGGATAGTTACCCATTACCCATTACAGATCATCTGTTGGAAAGGGTTGCAGGTAAGGAAGTCTATAGCTTCTTGACGGCTTCTCAAGATATAATCAGGTAGCCATTGCTCCTGAAGACCAACATAAGACAACCTTTGCAACTGAACGGGGAGTTTATGCTTTTAGGGTTATGCCATTTGGTCTCACTAACGCCCCAACCACTTTCCAAAGATTAATGTGCCATGTGTTCAAGGAATTCTTGAGAAAAAGCATGGAGGTATACGTGGATGATTTATGTACCTATTCAGCTATAAGATCAGAACACATCCTAGAACTAAGAAAAATATTTTCCAAATGTCGTCAGTATAGAGTATGTCTTAATCCAAAAAAATGTGCCTTCATGGTTTGACAAGGAAAGATCTTAGGGCACATTGTCTCTAAGAATGGAATTTCCATTGATGAAGACAAAATCAAATTAATTCTAGATTTGCCAAGACCAAAGACTAGTAAAGAAGTATAAGCATTTATGGGACATTATGGATCTTATCATAGATTGATTCACATGTATGCCATAATTGTGAGGCCTCTTTATGGATTGCTGACTCAGTTTACTTGGACAGAAGACTGTGAACAAGCGTTCAACGAATTAAAGAGTCGCTTGAGCTCAGCTCCAATTTTAAAAGTACCAGATTGGAATAAACCATTTCATATTCATGTGGATGCCTCCAAGTTTGCCATTGGTTGCACCTTAGCATAGCTAGCAGATACTGGAAAGTTAGACCACCCTATAACCTATGCTAGTAGACAATTAAACCAAGCAGAGTGTAATTATACCACTACAAAATGAGAAGGCTTAGGAATGGTATACACAGTGAAGAAATTTAGACACTAATTATTGGAAAACAAATTCAAATTTTTCATTGATCATCAGGCACTATTGTATGTAGTCAATAAGCCATGTAATACCGGACGACTAGTACGATGGTTTCTATTGTTAATGGAATTTGATTTTGAAGTAGTAGTCAAAAAAGGAAACACACACATCCGTGATGATCACCTGTTTAGGATGACACATGGAGAACCTCCCACAAGAGTGCTAGATGATTTGCCAGATACTTATCTTTTCAACCTAGAAGTATGTCCATGATGGGCGAATACACATAACTATGTCTCTTCATGCCCCACTTGTCAAGAAAGAGCACCTGAAGAGAACTCTACTTTGTGTTACTCTATAGTAGCACCCAGATGGAGTATGCCTCTAGTGAAATTCTTGAAAACACAAGAGTACCCTAAAGGAGCTAGTTTGGCAAGAAAATGTGCCCTTGAGAAATAGAGCAAAGATTATGTACTCATAGGCAAACAACTTTTCAAGACAGGAAGGGACAACCAATTAAGAATGTGCATCCATGAAGATGAGTATGTTTCAGTATTGGAAATGACGCACACGAGAGCTACAGGAGGACATTTTTCTACAGAAAGAACCACAAAAATGATTCTCTTTGCTAGATTGTGGTGGCCAAATCTATATCAAGATGCAACCATATATGTCCAAAGATGTGATACTTGTCAACGAACAAAGTACCCTATTAGAAGAGATGAAATGCCATTAAGACCTATGATAAGTGCTAGAGCATTTACCAAATGGGGAATAGATTTTGTAGGACCTATTATCCCACCAGCAAAAGGTTCCCATGTAGAATATATAATTGTAGGAATGGACTACTTGACCAAATGGGTAGAAGCCAAGGCAACAAAGAAGAACGATGCAAGGACCACGACTAAGTTTCTCTTTGAGCACATATTCACTAGATTTGGATTGCCAATAGAAATTGTGAGTGATAGGGGCACACACTTTGTCAATGAAGTGATAGAAGCCTTAATGAATGAATTCCTAGTGATTCACAAGAAATCAGCTCCCTATCACCCACAAGCCAATGGACAGGCTGAAAGTTCAAACAAGATCTTGTGTACGATGCTTACAAAGACTGTTAACAATGGAAGGTCTGATTGGGATAGGCAATTGCACCATGCTTTATGGGCATTCTGAGTAGCATACAAAACAACTATAGGAACTACTCCTTGTAATCTAGTGTATCGCCAAAATGCCATCTTACCAATTGATTTCCTACTTCCTACCCTTAGAGTAGCATCGACCTATGAATGGACGAGACATGAGTTATCGAATCAATTGGACCAAATCAAGAAGCTACATGAAACTAGATTACAAGCAGTAGCAGGCATTTATGCTGCAAAAAGGCGACAAAAGGCATACTTTGATGCTCATATTAAGGATAAAGGTTTGAAAGAAGGAGATTTAGTTCTTGTGTATACTTTAAAGCAACATGCAAAGAAGTTGCAAAAAAGAGGATATGGCCCCTTGGTGATTAATCGCATATCAACTAGTGGAGCCATCAATTTAGCAAACCTAGATGGAGAAGTACTACCAAACTATATAAGTGGTTGTCGAGTGAAGAAGTATTTAGAGCCATTAATAGAAGAGATGCTGTCAAGACTTCTAGCAGGAAGAAATAGACAAGAAGAATACGAAAGAATACGCGAGGAAGCACGATAGGAAGCCCTAGAACGAATAAGGAAATGAAATGAATGGATGAGAGAAAGGGATGAAAGATATTGGCTAGGAGAGGAGCCTATCCCAATGGCTAATTTTAGAGTCTCAGAAAACCTAGGACATCAAGTGAGGCAACCATATTTGAACCTAGGAGTGGGAACAGAGGAGTACCACTTGGTGGATGCCCTCATTGACACAGGAGCAGCTATCAATTGCATCAGATCCTCTTTGACTCATCAGCTCGAAGCCCAAGTACATCCAATCAAAGCACATTTGATTGGAATCAAGGGCAATGTTATGAATGCATAGGCGAGGTTACATTATCATTGCACCTAGGAAATAACACGATGCAACAAAAACTATTAGTGTGCCATGATCAAGATTTATTAGAGGAACTGGTGATAGGTCAAGATTGGATATACGAATATGAGGTAACCATCCAACTAGCCTTAGACTACATCTCAGCCAAGATAGGACATCAAGAAGTGTTTAGTTTATTAGATGAAAGACCAGTCAAATCAACTTGCCTAGCATTGAGAGATCAACTAAGCATGCATGAAGGTGATTGTACATCTACCTCTATTGTAGAAACCTCACCTCCAAGTACTTCGCCTGTGTTTACATCATTTGTTGATCTCACACCTTCTCATCCTCGTTTAGACCTTTCAACTAACATCATTTCCATTGAGAGTCCTAGTGAAGAATTGAGCCCAAGAGCGACTAGTCAGAGTGATCAACCCAAAACTTCCCACATTCAAATATACTCCATTCTAGGAACCAAACGGACATGGATTCAGAAAGATCAAGTAGCAGCATATCATCAACAACAAAGACATAACCTACAAAGGAACCAACCACATGGCAAGACTACAAGCCAAGCTGGATCACAAGGTTTACAGAAGATTGTTCAATTGTGGATCCCAAGGAAACTGATTGCAGCTCAACCCTCACGAACGCAAATATGGATTCATAAATCAACAATGCCTATGAAAAAACTAAACCGAAGACACCAGCACAAAGGAAGGAGGCCTCCAAACTGAAGTCAAAGAGCAAGAAAGACGCAATAACCCAAAATTGCAGAAACAGAAGTCCCAACGGAGTCGACTCAATGATATGAATGGAGAGAAAAGAAGAATCACAGTACAACAGCTACACAAAGTACAAGAGGAGATAAAGTTGCAATAAAGAACAACAAAATCAAGCTGATGTGGATACCCAAATCATGATCGTCATCTACGAACCCGCCAGTAAATTCTTCTTGCACACATCTTGAGTTCCATACACCTCAAACGTGCATAATATGGCCACATTACAAGGCCATGCATTCAGCACATAATTCTTCATCTACTTATTAGTGATGCACATTTCCTCCCCAGGGAATAAGAGAGCACTTGTACATTAACCTTAAGGAGAATGATTAAAAATAAAATGAAGCTTTGGCTATTCACTAACTTTTTTGTTTTCTTTCAGCCAAAAATAAGAAAAAATATATGAAAAATATCCAAGTACTACCTTTCTCACACCCATGAGGGAACGACGACATAAGTCACTCGGAGAACTGTTCGATTTATGGTGAATAAGTGGAAAATAGTCATGCAGCCACCCTAACACTGATCGTGGTATGCTTTAAGTGCAGATGGCATCATCTGATTCGGAAGCTATGCATGAGGAAGAAGTCCTACTTCCTTTGGAGTCCATTACGAAAGCAAGAGGTCGTTGGTTCCACGAAGACCAACTGGTGACAGACCTCATCTTTTTGGCCACAATTAAGATTATGGACAGAGACCATCAGTTTGCATTGGTTTTGCAGGATTTTCAAACTCTACAACATGGATTACCAAGCATTAATGAAGTATGGACAAGGGCAAGAATTGACACATTTATACGGCTTCCAATTTATTTACCAGATTTTCAATGATGTACACAGGTAATGAACACGCTACAAGTAGCAGTGGATATGCCCTCAATACCAGAAGCTACAATTCTGAATAAAACTAGAGAATGAAAACATGTTCGATTTACGCATGGGCTCATCAACAAAGCTTTTGGATGGAATCAAGACCGCATAACAAATCTCAAAAATGAATGTCACGACGCTAAAAAGAAGACTTTTATGGAAATCAACAGGACGGATATTGAAGAATCACTCCATGTGGTTGCATCAACATTTCTGTTTCCCAAGCATGAATAGATATACAGCGCCTCAAAAGATTGTAGTTCAATTGCTATCTCATGCTATGAGGAAAATCGGAAACCAAGTTAACTTTATGCCATACATCCAGGAGAGATTATTCGAAGCTAAGAAGAAGTGGGACCATAAGAAATTTTTGAACGGGAGCTCTACCTTGACGCTATTGATCTATGAAGCACTAGAAATGAAGGAATGTCTGCAATTAATGCCGACCTCTATTGAAATGGTAAGATATGTGAAGTCTGCAACGATTCCAAAGAAGAAGAAAGCATCCATATCTAGAGAGGAAGTGGGAACAAGTTCGAAAGCTATGATGCGTGGAGCCAAGTGGGCTAGAGAAGAAGAAGCACAGGAAACCCCACAATCGAAGCGAACACATTTATTACCAAGGGTCTCGTTAACTCAACCTCCTATAACACAAAGGGATTTATCAGCGTCCTTAGAAGAAACACATACTTACATGCAAGGCCAAGTAAATCTTACTGTACAAGGACACCAATATAGGTAGTCCAGACGCTTGCAGAAAAAGAGTCACAAAGACCACAACCCATCACAAGCCGCCAGATACAAGGATTTGGGGCTTGATGACTCAAGTTCTAACGAGGAATCTATTCATGAACAAGACACATTGGACACTGATATAAAAACAAAGGCAAATGATGAAGATTGGACAAAGATTCATCAGGTTCGAACCACCCCCAAAAATCAAAATTCACAAATCAAGAAGCACCATCTAAAGCAAGGCACATTATTCAATTAAATACCCAGTCCAAGATCAGTGTAAAAGATACATCTCCACCAAAAGCAAATGTGGTACCCCCCATTAAAGATGAATTGCAAAGGAACCTAGAAAAAGAGGTACTGTCACAACAAACACCGATAACTAATGTGATTGAAATTCCAGATGATACACCACAAGGGAAGGGATTAACTAAAGAGGCTGAGCCAACGATACAACTCCATATTCGGCAGCCCACCCAAACAACACTACACGTGGTACAAGGAAAAGAGTTACCACAGGTGAAGAACCTAGTATCCAAAAAACATGGTTAAATGTGGATGTAGCTCAATTAAAGCCGGTAGTAAAGCAAATGATACAAACGGCTATGGACACACAACAACAAATGCTCAAAATAGATGTAGATTATGATAAGGCTATGAGAGAGAGAAGCCACTTCCAGGCTATGAGTGAAAATCTATCTGCACAATTAATTCAAGTTCAATAAGCACTCTCAGCCAAGGAATCAGAAGTTAAAGAAGCCATGGAACAATGCACTACGCTAACACAGGAGAACAAAAAGATCCAAGATCAACTCACAGAGCTACAAAGAAAATATGAAGCTAGTGAAGCGAAGAAGGCAAGAATGAATGCTAGAAGTAAGCTGCTTGAAACTCAAATCAAGGTATACATGGAAGAAACAGACAATTTACAAAATAGAAATAAAGAACTTATGAATGCCATACTGTGCAACCAACCTATAAAAGCACGAGAAACAACCGCAAGCGACATGAAAGCATTCGAAGACCAAATTGCAAAGTATGAAGCTCAGCTAAAACAGGAGCAAACAATCAAAGAAGAATGGGAAAGGAAGTATATGCATGACACTAATGAACTCAAACAACGATGGAAATCAACTGAAGACAAACTTCTTGTGCTATATAATGAAGATGCCGACCAAATAGCCATCATTGGAAATGAACTTTTGACAGTAAAAGAAGCACTAACAAAGGCCCACAATGAAATCAAAGAAAAGGAAGAACTCATTGCACAATTAGAAACTCAAATAAAACAATTAGAGACAATCGGGACACCAGTAGAGCCACAACAAGGGAACCCTACTGACGAGGTAGAGGTATGTCCTCTATCTCCCCCAATCTATCATTCACCAATAAAAGAACAAACAACAAAACCTAGTGATGATCATCCAATGTCGTATACTACAGAAATAGGCTAGAAGGAACGGGCACTAGTGGTGTCCTGGTTGACGGAAAATTTCAAAAATGAAGTATTCAAAGTAATGAAAGAAGAAAAAATCAAAGGAAAAGACTTGGAATATATCATCAAGCTGTTCAACATACCTTATGGGCTGTTGAAAGAGCAGATGTCATTATATAAGGCAAATTACACAAAAAGATCCAGATGATCAGTTGAACTTCAAGACAAATACATTCACTTACACTCGAGAAGAATTTGAAGCAGCACAACCACTATGGAGAAGAAAATTTTTGGAAAAGAATCCTACATTACGAGTGCAGTGGCAAGCAATACCATATTTATTAGAGGTGAATCCTTCTTTTTGCCCGATGCCACGTCGATGTGATGTACAAGAATTTTTGGATTTACAAAGCATTGGTAAGCTCAATAAGCAATGGTTAAATTATCCTTTGCTTCCAAGTCCGCCTCACAACTACTTACCGACTGAAGAATACATGGTGAGATCCATCGAGTTTTGGCTAAATCGTTATGCGACAGTACCCGATTTCACAATAAAGATGACCAATGAAATCCCTAGTATGATACTCACAATACTCAAAGTTTTTAAGCATGCAAAATATACATTTTTGAATTTCATCGGCATTAACCAAGGCACAAATATCCTCATTTTTGATCTATTGGTTATGCCTAGTCACCCTACAATTATGGCATATTATTCCCGACTTATGTTTTTGCCGAGTCCATACATGCAAACTTTTGAGGAAGCATTTTTACAGGATTTTTTGAGATTGACTCAAAAATTTTCTTGAAGATGTCAACTAATCTGAATCCAAACTTGTGGCATATGAATTAAGTTTCTTTGTAGACCATCAAAAAGCGCCACATGACAGTGTAAAAGTAGAACAATGGAAGCAACTCATGATACATGAAGCCAATCTACTTAATGAAACAGAGCAAAAGGTATATAAGATGTACTCATGACGTATTCCAAAGCCTGTCGGGGACGACAGAGTTCAAGAGGGGGTGATGTTGAAGGAGAGTCAAGCAAAAGGAAAAAACGAAGAAAACCAAGAAAGAAGCTTCACTAAACAGAATATATTTGAAGACATATCTCTGCAGGAAGCCCCGCAGGGGCACATAACACCCATCTCTCCACAGAGCCCCAAGGGGCATACAACAGTTGGAAGTACACAACAGGCAAGGGCGGATCAAGGCCAGCAATTATCCATGAAGAAGTGCAAGAAGTTATCTGAAAGATCTAGAGCCCAAGAAGGTGCTTCAACCTCTTGATCTTTGGGAGGTCCAGATCGAAGGCTGAAAATCCAAACCTTCATACCTTCCACTGGTTGCGCGCATGGCAGCCCGACTTAACACAGCAACCCAGATTTAAAGAGGTTATTAGTGAGCTAGACTACAAATCTAATGTAGTCCATCTCCACGGGTTGCGTGCAATGGAAAGAAAAGAAGAGGCCAAAACCAATGCAACATGTCTCGAGTTATGATCAGTTGCTTGAACACTGGTAAAATTATATCATTCTGACTTCCATAGAAGCTCATAGTGGTCAACTATAAAGAGACTATCAGTTAATAAAGAACCAGATCGACTACAGGCATAGAACTAGAGATAAGAAGCAAAGCCTATCAAGGGACGATAGAGACAAAGAGGGGGAGAGTGTTGCAGAGCAAAGGAGAGCAGAGATGCAGAGAAAAGAAGGACCCCAAAATTTTTCCGATTTGGACACTTTATGTTTGTAACATAACCACTTTGTAACATATTTTCTGATGTAAATGCACTAGAGAAGTCCTCTAGATGCATATCCAAAGATATCTATATCATTACCCTTGTAAAATAGTAGGAAATTAGTCTTTTTAGTCAATAAAGTGCCGGTCTCTTGTGTGAAAGGACCATTTCAGGGCAGAAGTATATAAGTCATTTGGTGACTCTTTGTAAGGACTTTTTGACCATTGTGAGAATCAAGAGCACAGAATTTCGAATTTGTGTCTTCTCCTCTCTGTATCTTCTTCCTTGTGAGTTTGCATGCATGTATGTGACTTGAAAAGAGTGCTTTGAAGTGTTGTCTATCCATGGTAGTGCTTGCTTGCTGTTGATAATGTGTGGGCAAAGTGTAGGAAGTGCTGAAGCATAGGTAGGTCATTCCCATGGCTCAGTATTTTGCTCGTAGCTTGAATCAGAATTGTCAGAATCAAGTGGAAAATATGACCATTGGAAGCATCTTCTTGAGAGCTTCGAAATGAACTTGCTACTCGCTATATTTCGTGTTCGGAGCTGAGAGAAAAGCTCGATTTACTGTTGGCTGCTGCTCTAAGTGTCACCACACCATAGCCAACCATGAAAGCTTGAATGTGATAGTTTATACTTGTTTGCACCTTTGTTAGTTTGCATTTGCATTGACCGTCATCTGAATGCATGTCCTCATACACTCGTCTAGGTTATGATACTTCTTGGATTGATAATTAAAGCATGAATCCCCACTATATGCACTTGTTGTGGATTGAGGTACAATATCTTTCTCCTTAAGTCCCTAAGTCGATACTTAGGTACACAGTTAGTAAATGGTGGGCACAATGATAAAAATACCAATAACAATGGATTTGCTATCCATGTTAAGTTTCATGCCTTTCCATTACTAAAGCATGGTATGAAGTTTGTTAAGTAGCCAATCCTAATTTTGGTTCATGGAGATGTTCATTCTGCTCCTCAAACTCATATTTGACTTCTTGTCATGGTCATAGTTGTAGCAAAATCTATTTCTTTTTCTGCTTCAATATGATATCTCATAGGCAAAGAATTATGAGTCTCCTTCTTCCCTTTTTCTTGTGCTACCTCAATAATAGGTATTGTGGATGTGGCAACTTCCATTTGCACCTCAACCACCTTGACATGCTTGGTTGAAATCTGGAGATTCAGATCAAACCTCTTCTTGGTTCGTCTCTTCTATCTAACTAAGGTTTTTAGCGATGTTTGAGATGTTGGGAAAGATGGATGGACACTCCAAGTGATGAGTAGGTACCGCCAAATCTTGCTTAGTAACAACCACTTGTAACTTCAGAGTTGATATGTGGACCCTCTTAGCTTTCCAATGACACCATAAAAGTGCCTATGTACTTTGGAAATGATGTATGAAAAGATTGAATCAAAACAGACTACTTCTAAATAGAAGAATCCAAGAAAACTTTCTATTTTGGATCATACACCTACTGTTTGTAATGCTTAGTGCTACCAGTACAGTAGGAATTAGAAAAATTCCTTTTAGAGGTATCTAATTAGCTTAGTAAGCTTGTGATTCCATGTGAAATCACTTGAAATGATCCACTATACAGAGAGAAATAAATTTAGCAAATTAATCATTACCCCTGATTTTTAGGACCTCTCTAGAGTATGACCAGTGAGTGCTTTGACGCCTTTTTCTTCAAATTGGCTGAATGGATTTGCTTCAAACTTTGTCAGCATGTAGATAACTTGAAGCAAATTCCAACAAGCTATAGATCATTGCATTTGGTGGAGAAATGAGTGAGATATGAGCAGCACGGGTTGATAGTGAGAAATGTCTATAATAGAGATATCATAGATCAACAATGTAGATTTAATGTATTAATGAACAATGTTGTACAAGATCATAGGCTTGGTAATCATAGCCTTATGATAGAGATTAGTGTAGGCTACAATCTAGGCCTTACACACATACACAATTGCAATGGAGAGCTCGGGAAATGATTGCTCTAGCTGTGACTTTTTCAAGTGAGTTTATATAAGAGTTGAGTTCAAATTTGAATTTGAATTCAAATTTTGGCTCTATCTAAAAAAGAACCTTCATTCTAGGAGATATTCTCTCAATGTAGTTGTTACTTTCCAACTAATCAAGTCCACGACTTTTTGGTAGGTGATTACAAATATTCTCAAGTAAAAAAGAAATGACTTTTACAAAGGTAAAGAGGTAAATCTCCACTAGCAATGTTTTTCATGGAACTTCACACCTTTATGAACCTTAAGCCAAATGTATGGGCTTGGCCTTTGCACCAACAACTCCCCCTCAAGCCAAAAATTTTGGCTTAGTCTTCATCTTTAATCTTCACAAATATCCTGCAATCCAATCATTGCTTTAAACCTGTAGAGTTTTGTACCATCTAATGCTTTAGTCAACAAATCTGCACATTGCATATTAGTTGATACATATGTCAGCTGAATATCCTTGATTAATAGCTTATCTCTCACATAATGATAATGGACCTCTATATGCTTGGTCCTAGCATGATAAATGGGATTAGCTGCAAGGTGTAATGAACTTGTATTATCCCTAAAGATCATTGGAGATGTAGTATGCAAGCCCAATTCTGTATACAACAATCTGATCCATATGGCCTCTTGAGTAGCATTGGCCAATCCTCTATACTCTGCTTCTGTAGAAGATAAAGCAATAGTAGATTGCTTCTTTGAAGACCATGATATTGGCTTATCACCTACAAATGAAAGATATCCAGAGGTACTCCTCCTATCATCTTTGCATCCTGCCCAATCTGCATCTCAATAAATTTTAATGTCCAAGTTCGATGTATAAGGGAAATACAAACCATGATGTTGAGTACCCTTAAGGTACTTCAAGATCCTTTTGGCAGCTTCCAAGTGAGGTGCCCTAGGCTTGTGCATAAACTGACTTAGCACACTTACTCCATAAGCAATGTCAATTCTTGTCAAGGTAGCATAATTCAAGCTTCCCACTATGCTTTGATAACCTGTAATATCCTCAAGTACATCACCTTCATGAGCACTTAGTTTTAGATTTACCTCCATTGGTATGCTTACAACTTCTGCAAATGAAACTTCTTCAACATATCTTGTATATAATTTCTCTGAGTATGTAAATTCCAGAGTTAGTATAGACTAACTCAAGTCCACGAAAATATTTTAGTGATCCAAGGTCACTAATTTTGAACTCCTTCATCATCTGATTCTTGATCTGTTTGATGCCATTAGCATCATTACTTGTAAGTATGATATCATCAACATATACACGTAGGTATATTACCTCTGAATTACTTCTCTTGATGAAAAGAGAAGTATCTGCTTTACCCATGAAAAAACCTTGGTCCTAAAGATATGTGGTTAGCCTATGGTTCCATGCCCTAGGTGCTTGCTTCAATCCATAAAGAGCTTTATTCAATTTGCATACATATGTTACCTTGTTTGGATCCTCATAGCCAAGAGGTTGTGACATGTACACCTCGTCTGAAATCCAGCCAT
Source organism: Ceratopteris richardii (assembly GCA_020310875.1). Lineage (NCBI taxonomy): Eukaryota > Viridiplantae > Streptophyta > Polypodiopsida > Polypodiales > Pteridaceae > Ceratopteris > Ceratopteris richardii. The sequence goes on along the minus strand of CM035414.1, from coordinate 28,210,099 downwards.
TTAGAAATGCATTTTTTACATCCAACTGATACATGTTCCAATTCTTTGATGCAACCAAGAAGTGTCATACCCATATCTAATTGGCTTCTTGCTTTCCCTTTGTGATCTCCTAATTGCGTGGTTGGAAGATTCACGTATATCTTCCAATTTCTTCATCTTGAGTTTGCCTTTGGACTTCCATGCTTTGAACTCTTCAAGATTGATGATGTCCTCATCATCTGAATTGGTGTCTTCATTCTGAGTAGGCTCCTCCTTAGTAAGGCTTGGAAACTCCTCTTCCAAGTCTTAAGGTAGTTTTACCTTCCTACATTCACTATCAAACCAAGAGTCATTTTCATCAAAGACAACATCTCTACTGACCATGAATCCCTTGTTTGAAGGATTGTAGAACCTGTGACCTTTTTGATTTAGATCATATCCAATGAAGATGCACTTCTCTACCTTTCCGTCTAGCTTACCTCTTATCTGAGAAGGTATATGCACATATGCTACACATCCAAAGATCTTGCAATGATCAAGTGAAGGTCTTCTACCCTGCCATGCTTCATATGGAGTCACCCCATCAAGAGATTTAGATGGCAACCTGTTTACAAGATAAGTGGCAGTAGATACACTCTTTGCCCACAAGCAATTAGGTAATTTTTTCTCATTTAACATTGATCTAGCTGTCTCAACAATCAATCTATTTCTTCTTTCTACTACCCCATTCTGCTTAGGAGTATACCTTGTGGTAATTTCTCTCTTGATTCCTCTGTCCTACAAGAATGCATCAAAATCATTTGAGAAGTACTCACCTCCTCCATCTGATCTTAGCCTTTTTAGATTTCTCCCTGTTTGATTCTCAACAAGTGCAAGATACTGTTTAAAACAACTAAATACTTCATCTTTGTGCTTCATAAAGTACAATACAGTCCACCTATTGTAATCATCAATGAAAGATACATAATACCTTGATCTAGAGATTGAGGGATCCTTGCTTGGTCCCCATACATCTGTATGAACAAGTTCTAGGTAGTCCTCATGCATGTAGCCTTTCCTTGAGAAGCGTAACCTATGAGACTTTCCAAAGTGACAAGCACCACATTTATAAATCATGTGTTGCTTGGATACATTAGGTATCCCAAGCACACATTGATCTATGCATATTTGTTTCAAGGTTCTTTCACCTACATGCCCTAATCTTTTGTGCCAAATTTCAAGCTCTGATAATGTTTGATCTTTATAGCTATAAAGTGCAATGTTCTTTGTATCCTCAAGTTCAAAAGTGAAAAGTCTACCTGTCTTTTCTCCTTTGGCAATTCCCTTGAACCCATGCTTGGGATCCTCCACAAATGCTCCATATTGGTTGAATCTAACCTGCAAACCCTTTTCCACAATCTGTCCAACACTCATCAAATTCTTGGTAATAGTTGGTACATATAGAACGCTACTCAACAGATTTTTGTTCCCATCAGAGGTCTTAACATTTCCAACTTTAATCACTGAGTGCTTGGTGTCATCACCTGTTTGTACCTGATGCTTACCCTTTGGTTGCTCAAGGTAAGAGAGAAGAGATACATTGCTTGCCACATGATTTGAGCATCCTGAGTCAATGTAGAAGAGATAGTCATCATTTATACCTGGTTTTGAAGTCATGTTCATAATCAGAAGAGAATCTTCTTGCTCCTCTCTGTAGTTGTTGTAATCATTTTTGGATTTGTATCCTCCTTGCTAGTTGCTATTGTAGTTGTTGTTGTTGTATCCTTGGTGGTGATTAAATCTGCCTCTCGATTGTGTGTATCCACCTCTTTGATAACCTCTACCTCTCTGGTTCTTGAAGTTCCTGAGACACTCATCTGTAGTATGATTTGATAAACCAAAAATATTGCATGGTGAGTTATAAGGTCTCCCCCTATCTTGCTTACCTCCTCTGCCCCTTCCTCTTGATGATCCACCTCTCTCTACATAGTTGGCTTGGGAGGTAGTTCTTTCATCTTCTACCTTCTTGTTCTTGCCTTTCTCTTTAGACTTATTCTTATCAGTGTATAGGGCAGAAGAGCTATTACCTCTTGATGATTCTCCATTCTTTTTGAGCTTGGCTTCATGGGTGAATAGTTGCTCCATGAGTGTGGCAAGGTCTGGAATCTGCATGTCCATATACAAGTCCATGGCAGTTGTGAAGCTGTCCCATTTGTCATTAGCTTTAATGCCATTGATCACTTGCCTTATAATCTGATCCTCTTCAATTTCTTCTCCTATGCTTGCCAACTGATCTGCTACATCTTTAACTTTGGTCACATACTCTGAAATAGCTTGCTTAGGTTGCTTCCTTTGAGTTGTGAATTCAGTCCGCAATTGATTCTTCCTGGCCCTTGTGTTGGAGAAGAAATAAGAAGACAATGTTTCGCAAGTCTCTTGGGATGCCTTACAGTTCCTAATATGTGGAAGAAGAAAATCAGAGATTGAGTTAAGTAAGTAAGACCTTGCTAATGCATCCTTGGCACACCATGTGTTGAGTCTTTCATGTTCTTCTCTTGTAGGTTGTCTGTTGCTTCTGAATATGGGCATCTCCTCATCTCCTGAGATGTATCCATAGAGGCTCCTTCCTTGTAAGTATGTCTTCATCCTTAGAGACCATGCCTGATAGTTGTTCTTGTCCAATTTATCAATGAAAGAAGGAAAAACATCTCCCATTTTACCTTAGGTTTGCTCTGATACCACTGTTGGGAAAGATGGATGGACACTCCAAGTGATGAGTAGGTACTTCCGAATCCTGCTTAGTACCAACCCCTTCTAACTTTAGAGTTGATATGTGGAACCTCTTAGCTTTCCAATGACACCATAAAAGTGCCTATGTACTTTGGAAATGATCTATGAAAAGATTGAATCAAAATAGACTACTTCTAAATAGAAGAATCCAAGAAAACTTTCTATTTTGGATCATACACATGTTGCTTGTAATGCTCAGTGCTACGAGTACAGTAGGAATTAGAAAAGTTCCTTTTATAAGTATCTAATTATCTTAGTAAGCTAATGATTCCAAGTAGAATCACTTGAAATGATCCACTATTTAATCATTATCCCCGATTTTTTAGGACCTTTGCAGAGTATGACTAGTGAGTGCTTCGATATGCTTTTCTTCAAATTGGCTGAATGGATTTGCTTCAAACTTTGTCAACACGGAGATAACATGGAGCTGATTCCAACAAGCTATAGATCGTTGAATTTGGGCAAGAAATGAGTGAGATATGAGCAGCACAATTTGATAGTGAGAAATGACTATAACAGAGATATCATAGATCAACAATGTAGATATAATGTATTAATGCACAATGTTGTACAAGATCATGGGCTTGGTAATCATAGCCTTATGATAGAGATTAGTGTAGGCTACAATGTAGGCCTTACAAACATACACAATTGCAATGGAGAGCTCGGGAAATGACTGCTCTAGCCACGACTTTTTCAAGTGAGTTTATATAAGAGTTGAGTTCAAATTTGAATTTGAATTCAAATTTTGGCTCTATCTAAAAATGAACCTTCATTCTAGGAGATATTCTCTCAATGTAGTTTTTACTTTTCAACTAATCAAGTCCATGACTTTTTGGTATTCAAATATTCTCAAGTAAAAACGAAATGACTTTTACAAAGGTAAAGAGGTAAATCTCCACTTGCAATGTTTTTCATGGAACTTCACACCTTTATGAACCTTAAGCCAAATGCGTGGGCTTGGACTTTGCACCAACAGGAGACACCACCATCAAGCATGAAACTCTCATTTTTCATGAAGCTCCAGACTCAACACCTGTTGATGGTGTGAGGATGGCTTTTCATGGAGTGGAATGCGTAATGGGTCTCATGAATGGATGGAATTCTATGATAGTATAGGAAAATGAAAATATGGCATCCTCTCCTAAAGCCCTATAAATAGTCTTTCTCAATGCATGTGTGCCATGATTGTTTCTCATTAAGTGAACTATATTGCATGTAATATAGCATACTTTTCTATAGTTTAGTGTGTCTTTCTGCTATATCAAAGGTGAAGTATTGATGCCAGAGAGCATTGCTATCCTTATGGCATCACCTACTTCCATTTGATATTGTAGATCCTTACATGTGATTGAGGATTTGATACCCCTCACCCTGGGCCTCACAATGGATGTTACAATCTTTTCAAACTGCAAGGAATCTCTTATGATTTCACTAGTGTTCTCAAATTATATGAGGTCCCCATTAAAGCTCTATAGTTGTGCATGTGGTTTGCCCTCTACCAAATATAATGAGTCTATTAGTTGTGCACATAGTTAAAAATTTGGTCAGATGAAAGGGAGTTTTAAGAATCCTCCACATCCCAATCGATCCCAAATTCTTATGATGTCTTTGTCACCATTTTAAAGTGCTTCAAAATCTTGTGAGAAAAAGTACATCTTATTAGATTTCTCCCCTAGGAACAAAAGAAAAGGTACTCCCCTACCATTGGTAACAATGTCCCTGTGCTTCCTTGATAGAACTCCTAGGAGGTGGAGGTGGGTCCACACCCATCACTTGTTTGTCTTCATCATACCGAGACCTGTGTTCTTCAAAAAGAACATCCCTACTTGTAGTGAATTGCTTGATTGAAGGATTATAGAACTTGTGGCTCATGTGAGTTGAATCATATCCAATGAATATTACCTTTATTGCCCTTTCATCTAGCTTACCTCTAATTTGTGAAGGTACATGAACATAAACTAAACAACCAAACACCTTGCAATGTCCAAGACTAGGTCTTCTTTCATACCATGCTTCATAAGGGGTCATACCTTGTAGTGATTTGGATGGTAGTCCATTGACAAGGTATGCAACAATTGAAATAGTCTCTGCCCATAGATAATGTGGAAACCTCTTTTCTTCAAGCGTTGTTCTGGCTTATCCAACCAATGTCTTGTTTCTTTCTTTGCAATTCCATTCAATTGAGGAGAGTAAATCATAGTCACTTTCGTGTTGATACCTTTATCCTGAAAGAACTGATCAAATTCCTTGGAGAAGTATTCTCCCCCTCCATCAGATGTGAGTTTCTTGAGTGATTGACCTTTATGATTCTCCACATGTGCTAGATACTTTTTGAAGCAATCAAACACTTCATTATTACTCTTGATAAAGTATAGAATAGTCCATCTACTATGAACACCAATAAATGAGACATAATACCTTGATCCTACCAATGAAGGTACTTGACTTGGTCCCTACACATCAGTGTGTACTAAGTCCAAAATGTTGTTATGGTCTTATCATAGATGGCACAAAGTTGAACTTTTTGGCCTTTGTTTTTGTCATGATTTGGTCCTTTCTTCTTCCCATTAAACTTGCTCTTGATTGCAAAGTTGGCTTGGGAAGTCTCCTCTTCATCCTCTTCCTTCTTCTAGTTGTTGTGCTTATTATCCCTCTTATTTGCATAAAGAGAACTTGTAGCATTACCTTGATAAGAGTTACCTTCCTTCATATTATTGTTGGCCTCTTGGTTGAAGATTTTTCCAAGGGGGTTTGTATCACTTCTAATTCCATTTAGAATCTGCCTCATGATGGCCTATTATTCAATCATCTCTCCAATGGATGCTAACTGATCTGCAACCTCCTTGACCTTGGTAACAAACTCTATGATAGTTCATTTAGGTTTCTTCTTCATTTGGTTGAACTCATTCCAAAGATGGTTCTTCCTTGCCTTTGTGCTAGCAGAAAAGAAAGTAAAAAGGGCATCCCAAGTCTTTAAGATGTCTTGCATCCTCTAATATGTGGTAATAGAAAATCAGAGATAGATTTTAGTATAATGTGACCTTGCTTGAGCATCCCTTGCACATCAAAGTGTGGACTTGTATATCTCCTCTTGTGTAGGTCCTCCTTTGGATCTTGGAGTAGGCATAACTTCATCAACTACTACAATTTCATAAAGACTTCTACCTTGAAAATAGGCCTCCATTCTAATTTGGCAAGTTGCATATTTGTGTCTATCAAGCTTCTCAACCATTGAGGGAAAGCCATCACCCATCTTGATCTAGCTTTGATACCATTAAGAGAACTTGGAGAAGCTTGTAGGAGCTAGAAAAGTGAGTTGTGAAGTGATGAAGTTTGGTCCAGCCAACCAACACAAAACCAACCCTTGAACTTATGGAGAGTCAAGTAGATTTTATAGGCATGTGATTAGTGCGATAAAATCCACTATGTATGTTGGATCATCAAGGAGAAAGAGTTGATACAAAATAGATAGGTTTGCACATTGACTAGCTCAAAACATTTGCTACCTTTGGATGAAATGATCAACGTCAAATGCTCATAGCAGCGAGCATGATTACAATTGAAAACTTCCTTTTGGATGAATGATACACATAGGGTTGAGTGTCTAAAATGCACAATAGTATAAGTAATAAGCAAAATATGCTTCTTGAATGAACTTAACACTCAACAAAGGTACTTTTAAAAGCATGATTACATAGGGTTGAGTGTCTAAAGCATGATAGACCCCGAGACAATAAAAGCCCAAGAGAGTTTTCAGCTCTCTAAACTCATTCCAAACAATTAACCCTAAAAAATGAGAGAACTTTCACTTATATAGACTTTTTAAGAACGTTGCTATAGTCGATCGCTTCTTACTGATCCAAGAGAAAATCCTTGATCCTAAAGAAAAGCAATATCCAAAAATTGATTTTTTGGTATCAATATCTCGTACCCAATCTGAGTCACACTATTCAAGACAAGATGATCCTTCTTCATAAAGAATACCATAATTAGTGGTTCCATTCACATACTTGAGTATCCGCATGCATGCCTTCCAATGAGTTTGGCAAGGCTTATTAGAGAACCTGCTTACTATTCCAACACGATAAGAGATATATGATCTCCTATTGCACAAGTAAATGAGATTTCCAACCAGTTTCCTGTATCTTCCAATATCCAATAGAGGTGAAGTATCTTCAATAGATAATTTTGTGTTGATCTCCGTGTAGAAATTTCCTTGCAATCCTCCATGTTGAATGCCTTCAATATCTGTCTTGCATACTTTTTTTGAGAGACAAAAATCTTCCCTGTTTCTTGTTACCATTAGTGTCCATGTGAAAGGCCAAATGGCCACTAGACACTTCTTTGTATATGTTCTTTAATAAAACATATAGTGGCCTGGTCAGTCACAGACTGTATGTTCGACCACATTTGTAATCCCTAAGAAGTCTGTCTTCGTGACCCTATGCATTGTGTTTTCCCTACGTATTCTACAACCTCTATGCAGAGTACTGTGTGCAACCCTAGGAGATTAGTTTTCTACTCCGAGGATACATCGTGAAGCTCTCGAGAAGGAAAGCACACTGTGGTGCATCACTATCGAATTACTTCACTAGTATCAGAGCATTTCGAGGCAAAAGATTTGTTCCTTTTGTGCAAGTGAAGCGAGCACCCCCTAGATTTCTCCAAGGCTTATGACTAAGGTGGCAACTAAGGTGGTGACCAAGGCATAGACCTTGGCATACCTTGTCATCCGTGTGAAGAGATGGATAGGTATGTGCTTGAAGATGAAGACGTGTTGCAAAATCCTTGATCTACACCAGCCAAATGAACTCCAGATGTATATGGTGGGCCCTTTTAGCTTGCCAATGGATGTATTAGACACCCTATGTACCTTGGAAGATCACTCTCAAAAAGATAGATCAAAACAGATAAGTTGGAGTTAGCTCAGAGGTGAAAACTTGCTATTCTTGGTTCATACACCTGTCTAGTGTTTTACATAATTCTCTGAGCATAGCAGCAATTAGCTTAATTCCTCTTGGGGAAGTCTAGGTAACTTAAAGAGCTAACTTTCAAGAGTAATCTCATAAAAAATAATGAACCACACACTGAGAATGAGTTTTAACAACTGATGACATCATCCCGATTTTCACGGGCTGCTACAGTTTGAGACCAGTGAGCAGAAAAATAAACATAACTCAAAATGTAGGAATCCAATGATTATGAAAATTTTTATGGCTATAGTAGACAGTAAGATAAATCCAATAAGCTTTAAGTCACTGAATTTGGATAAGTAACCACTGAGAAACACCTCTGACAAGATGAGTGAAAAAGTCGGGTACCTGATAGAGAAGTGAAAATGCACAGACACTGTTGACTTCAACTAAACATAACTGAAGATTGCAACATCCAAATGACATGAAAATTTGTGAGCATATAGTAGAATTATAGAGCTAACTTTACCAAGTTAAATCATTGAAAATGATGCACCAAGCTCAGAGAAAACATCTCTGCAAGCTGACTGAGAGTAATGGCAGTGAGTAGTACACTTCACAAGAACATGGAAAGATGAACTCAAATAATCATGAAAATGAAAGTATATTGCTTGTACAATACAATGAATTACTGATACATATGTGTGCTTTGTAATCACACCTTGATATGGCATAAAGCTCAGATCTTGGAGGTCTTCACATAGGTCTCTCTAACCACGACTAAAACTGCCATCTATTTATAGTTGAGTTTGGGAGGCTAACTTCCCTCAATCACTCTCCAATCAATCAATGATTGATTTGATTCTCTACCTACCACAAATCATGAATTCGTGGCTCCTCTTTCCATTCTTGATCAAGTGGACTCAACCACTTAAGATTCTTTCACTTTTACATTAAGTAAACTCTTCAAAAGTTACAAGAGGTAGTTCACAAGTGAACTTTACATAGTCTTCATTTTAAGGCTTTTTCTATGACTTTGTGGGACTCAAGCCAATACTTAGGCTTGTCATAGACTTGCTCCAACAGCTCCCCCTCAAGCCAAGTATGCTTGAGGTCTTCAATCTTCCAAGATTACCTGCAAACCAATCATAGCCTTGAATTTGCAAAGTTTTGTACCATCCAATGCTGTGGTTAGAATATCTGCACATTGTTGATGAGTGGACACATATGATATTTGAATCTCTTTGCTTAGAACCTTTTCTTGTACATAGTGATAATGAACTTCAATATGTTTAGTCCTTGCATGAAAAATAGGATTAGCAGCCAAATGAATAGAACTCATATTGTCACAAAAAATAGTTGGAGTTCCAAACTCCAATCCAAGATCTTTGAATAATGTCTTCATCCACATAGCTTCTTGTGTAGCTATGGCAAGACCTCTATATTCAGCTTCAGTAGAAGAGAGAGCAACTGTGGGTTGCTTCTTGGATGACCATGAAATAAGCTTTGAACCTGCAAAAGTAAGATAACCTGAAGTGCTCCTTCTATCTTCCTTGGAGCCAGCCCAATCTGCATCAGAAAATAGCTTCAAACCTAAATCAGATACATAAGGATAATAAAGTCCTTCATTTATGGTTCCTTTGAGATACTTGAGAATCCTTTTGGCAGCATCCATATGTGGTTTCCTTGGTGTGTGCAAAAATTGACTTAGCACACTCACACTGTAACATATATCTACTCTTGTCAATGTGGCATAGTTGAGACTACCCACTAGAATTTGATATGATGTGATGTCCTCTATGAGTTCACCTTCATGTGAGCTCAATTTGTGATTGACCTCCATTGGAGTACCTGCAATCTTACAATCTTGCATCTTGAATTTTGCCAACATGTCCTTAATGTACTTTCTTTGAGTGAGAAACAAACCATGATCTTTGTAGACAACTTCCAAACCTAGGAAGTAGGTAAGTGAACCCAAATCACTTATCTTGAACTCTTCTCTCATCTGATCTTTGATCTTCTTCATACCATCTGCATCATTTCCTGTCAATATAATATCATCTACATATACACATAAGTAGATGACCTCGGAATTACTCTTTTTAATAAAGAGTGAAGGATCTGCCTTGCTTGGTTGAAAGCCTTTGTCCTGCAAGAATGAAACAAGCCTGAAATTCCAAGCTCTTGGAGCTTGCTTGAGACCATACAATGCTTTGTTAAGTTTACACACATAATCAGGATAAACTTGGTTCTCAAAACCAGGTGGTTGTGCCATATATACCTCTTCTGTTATCCAACCATTCAAGAATGCATTCTTTTCATCTAGTTGAAGTATCTTCCAATTCTTGGAAGAGGCAATACTAAGCAAAACCCTAATAGTAGGCATCTTTGCCACAGGAGAGAAGGTCTCCGCATAATCAATTCCCTGAGTTTGTGCAAAGCCTTTTGCTACAAGCCTTGCCTTATACCTGTTAATGGAACCATCATAATTCTTCTTGAGTTTATAGACCCATCTTGAGCCTATTACCTTCATGGATGAAGTCTTGGGCACCAAATCCCAAGTGTTGTTTTCCTCAAGTGCTTCAATCTCTTCCTTCATTGCATGCTTCCATTCTGTTTTTGCTTTGGCCTCTTCAAATGATGATGGCTCCTCTTGGTTTATGTCATGTGCTATGTAGATAGAATGTTTAGTTACTAATGAGGTGTCAAACCCATACTTTTCTGGTTTTTTCTTTTCCCTCATAGATCTTCTTAGGCCATGATGTGATGATTCTGCCTCATGTCCAAGTTCCTGCAATTTTGTTTTACCTTTAGACTTCCATGCTTTGATCTTTTCCATGTGAGATTCTTCATCATCCTCCGAGGTGTCTTGTTCTTCAATCTTTGATTGTTCTCTACCAAGATTTGGAAAATCTTCTTCAAGATCATATGGTAAATTGATCTTCCTGCATGAATCTTCATACCATGAATTGTTCTCATCAAAAACTACATCTCTGCTTACCAAGAATCCTTTGTTGGTAGGGTTGTATAACCTGTAGCCCTTTTGATTGTTGTCATATCCAATAAATACACACCTTTCTGCCTTTAGATCCATCTTGCCTCTAACCCGTGAAGGAACATGAGCAAAAGCAATACATCCAAAAATTTTACAATGATCTAAGCTTGGTCTTCTTCCATTCCAAGCCTCATATGGAGTCATCCCATCAAGGGATTTTGAAGGCAACCTGTTAATCAAGTAAGTGGCTGTAGATACAGCCTCAGCCCATAAATAATTAGGTAAATGCTTTTCATTTAACATAGACCTTGCAGCTTCAACAATTGTCCTATTCCTCCTTTCTGCCACTCCATTTTGCTCAGGAGTGTACCTTGTAGTTACCTCTCTTTTGATTCCTCTTTCTTGAAGAAAAGAATCAAAATCATGGGAGAGGTATTCTCCCCCTCCATCTGACCTTAGCCTTTTTAGTGATTTACCTATTTGATTCTCCACAAGAGACAAATATCTTTTGAAACATGAAAAAACTTCATCTTTGTGTTTCATAAAGAATAGGATAGTCCATCTGCTGCAATCATCAATAAAGGAAACATAATACCTTGATCCAGATATTGAAGCTTACTTGCTAGGTCCCCATACATCTGTATGAACCACCTCCAAGAGATCTCCATGCATATAACCTTTCTTCATGAATGGTAACCTCTGAGACTTTCCAAATTGACATGCACTACACTTATAAATCATATGTTGTTTTGACAAATTAGGAAGTCCAAGTACACTTTGGTCCCTGCAGCTTTGCTTTAATGACCTTTCACCAATATGTGCTAACCTTTTGTGCCATACTTCCAATTCTGTGAGTGTCTGACTACCATAATTAAAGAGAGCAATGTTTCTAGTGTCTTGTAATTCAAATGTGAACAATCTACCTGTCTTTTCACCTTTTGCAATTCTTCTGAATCCTTGACTTGGATCTTCAACAAATGCTCCTACTTTTGTGAACCTGACTTGCAACCCTTTCTCTACTATCTGCCCAACACTTATCAAATTCTTTGTAATGGTAGGGACATAGAGTACCTTACTGAGTAGGTTGATGTTTCCATCAGGTGCTTTGACATTGCCTATTTTCTCCACAGGATGTTTTGTATCATCTCCTATTTGTACCTCATGCTTATTCCTTGGATCTTCTAAATCTGATAGGAGTGCCACATTTCCTGCCACATGATTTGAACAACCTGAATCTATGTAGAAAACATGCTCATCAGATTTACCTTGTGGCATAGCCATGTTCATGATCAATAATGAATCCTCTTTGTTTGAGTCTTCTGTGTAGTTATTGTAGTCTCTCCTTCCTTTGTAGCCTCCTTGATAGTTTGAATGATTGTAGTTGTTGTAGTTGCCATGGTAGTTGTTGAACCTTCCTCTTGAGTAGCCATAACTTCCTCTATTGTATCCTCTGCCTTTTTGATTCCTGGAATTCCTAAAGCAATTTTCAGTTGTATGATTAGTTAATCCACAAATAGAACATGAGTTGGAGTCTTGGGATCTCCCCCTGCCTTGTCTACCTCCTCTTCCTCTACCTCTGCCATGTCTTCCTCTACCTGCATAGTTAGGTTGATATGTACCTGCTTCATCATCCACTTTCTTTGCCTTTCCTTTGTTATCTTTAGACTTGCTTTTATCCGTGTATAAAGCTGAAGATTGATTACCTTTAGAGCTTTCTCCATTTTTGATAAGCTTTGCCTCTTGAGTAAGTAGTTGTCCAATGAGTGTATTGAAATCCGATACATGCATGTCCATGTACAAATCCATAGTTGTGGTGAATGCTTCCCACTTGTCATCTGCCTTCAAGCCATTGATCACCTGCCTTACAATTTGCTCTTCATCTATTACCTCTCCAATGCTTCCCAAATGATCCGCTATGTCCTTGAGCTTTGTGACAAAATCAGTCACATTTTGTTTGGGAGCCTTCTTGAGAGTTGTGAAATCCAGCCATAGTTGATGCTTCCTAGCTTTAGTACTTGAAGAAAAGAAAGCTTCAAGTGCATCCCATACTTCCTGAGATGTCTTACAACTTCTAATGTGAGGCAACAAAAAATCTGAGATAGAGTTGAGGAGATAAGACCTTGCAAGTGCATCCTTGGAGCACCATGTGCTCAATCTTTCTTGCTCTTCTTGTGTTGGTTGACTTTTGTTCCTGAAACTTGGCATAACTTCATCTCCAGCCACATAACCATATAAACTTCTACCTTGGAGATAAGCTTCCATCCTTAATGACCAAGCTGACTAGTTACCTCTGTCCAATTTGTCAATTGATGAAGGAAATCCATCTGCCATGTTGTCCAACCTTGCTCTGATACCACTGTGAAGAGATGGATAGGTATGTGCTTGAAGATGAAGAGGTGTTGCAAAATCCTTGATCTACACCAGCCGAATGAACTTCAGAAGTATATGGTGGGCCCTTTTAGCTTGCCAATGGATGTATTAGACACCCTATGTACCTTGGAAGATCACTCTCAAAAAGATAGATCAAAACATATAAGTTGGAGTTAGCTCAGAGGTGAAAACTTGCTATTCTTGGTTCATACACCTGTCCAGTGTTTTACATAATTCTCTGAGCAAGCAATTAGCTTAATTCCTCTTGGGGAAGTATAGGTAACTTAAAGAGCTAACTTTCAAGAGTAATCTCATAAAAAATAATGAACCACACACTGAGAATGAGTTTTAACAACTGATGATATCATCCCGATTTTCACGGGCTGCTACAGTTTGAGACCAGTGATTAGAAAAATAAACATAACTCAAAATGTAGGAATCCAATGATTATGAAAATTTAAATGGCTATAGTAGACAGTAAGCTAAACCCAACAAGCTTTAAGTCACTGAATTTGAATAAGTAACCACTGAGAAACACCTCTGACAAGATGAGTGAAAAAGTCGGGTACCTGACAGAGAAGTGAAAATGCACAGACACTGTTGACTTCAACTGAACATAACTGAAGATTGCAACATTCAAATGACATGAAAATTTGTGAGCATATAGTAGACTTATAGAGATAACCTTACCAAGTTAAATCACTGAAAATAATGCACCAAGCTCAGAGAAAACATCTCTGCAAGCTGACTGAGAGTAATGGCAGTGAGTAGTACACTTCACAAGAACATGGAAAGATGAACTCAAATAATCATGAAAATGAAAGTATATTGCTTGTACAATACAATGAATTACTGATACATATGTGTGCCTTGTAATCACACCTTGATATGGCATAAAGCTCAGCTCTTGGAGGTGCACGACTAAAACTGCCATCTATTTATAGTTGAGTTTGGGAGGCTAACTTCCCTCAATCACTCTCCAATCAATCAATGATTGATTTGATTCTCTACCTACCACAAATCACGAATTCGTGGCTCCTCTTTCCATTCTTGATCAAGTGGACTCAACCACTTAAGATTCTTTCACTTTTACATTAAGTAAACTCTTCAAAAGTTACAAGAGGTAGTTCACAAGTGAACTTTACATAGTCTTCATTTTAAGGCTTTTTCTATGACTTTGTGGGACTCAAGCCAATACTTAGGCTTGTCATAGACTTGCTCCAACAATCCGAGTCACTGATTTCATCGTTGGCACCATTGGCTACACGCGAGGGAGGACCTCAACAATCAAAGAAGATAGAGGTTCCTGATACTTCCCAGGAGGTCACCCATCCCAGTATTGTTCCCATCGGAGTTCGCTTAACCGTGGCAATCTCTTGCCACTAAGCTATACTCTTGTGGTGTGTGAAGAAGGGGAAAGACTAAGGTTAACATTACCTTGAACATGTTTCAGTCCCTCAAAGCTTCATTCTTTGCTTTCAAGGCATGTTTTTGAAGCAATTTTGGGGTGTCTTTTGGAGCAATTTTGGAGTACTTTCGCACATAGTTCTCTTCATACAGGTCCAAGAACATCAAGAAGAGTGTTATTTGTACTTCTCTGACAATTAGATATCAACCTTTGGGGCTATGTTTTCAACCACACTTGTAAAACTACAGGTTTCTTGAAAGGTTTCTAGTTTTGGTGGGAGCAACAGCTGCAAATTTATGCAGGTTTTTGGGCCTAAAACATCAGAGTTGACAGACACTTCCAGGTGTTGTTGGCTAGTTTTTGGGCTATGCATTCAGCCTTTTAGTGTCATTTTACTGCATATATTGAGCACATACACACCATGTACGCTTCTATGGATACTACTTATGTACGTCCATGTGATCATTGATATAGAGGTCACATTTTTTGCATAAAGCCTTTTACGTTTGAAAAAGAGGGTCGTGGTGAGGTTTTCTTAACTGGGAGACACCTAGATGTCAGGGTCTCTTTGGTGATGCAGGTGGAAGACTTACCCAGTCTAGACATAGGAGATGTATGATAGTTGTTCATAGGTGCTCAATAAGCCTAGTTGGCTTCTATTGGGTAATTGATTATATGCAGTGGAATCAGTGATTCACTATGCAGGTAAACATGTCAGTACTTGTAGTTTTTTGATACTTTAACACTGGTCATATGCTCATTTTGCAGAGGATTGGAAATTTTTTTCTAGATTTTTGGTTTAGTCAACTATACAATGGTCGATTTACTCCTTGATACACTTATTTGTTGGTGTTTGGACTCTTCTAGCTCCATTATCATTCTATTCAGTTCTCTACCATCATGGCATCAGAGGTCTCAGGCACATCTGGTGGATCAGGGTCTAGTGCAAGTGTTCCGAGGAGGAGCTATAACTTGTAGGGTAAAGATCATTTTGAGATCCGAAAATTTGATGGCACAATCTTTGCTCTATGGAAGAATTAGATTAAAGATGTGCTGATTCAAAGGAGGCAATGGAAGCTAGTAAATGGGATTTCAAAGAAGCCTGTTGACATGGATGAAGATGATTGGGATGAGTTAGATGAAATGGCGAGGTCTACCATTCACTTGCACCTAGTAGATAATGTTTAATTAAGAGTATTAGACCGTGAGTGCAGAGGAGCTTTGGAAGAAGTTATGCAATACATATGAAAAAGAGACGGTATCAAACAAAGTGTATGTGATGAGAAAATTATATGACCTTTGTATGAAGGACACAGATAGTGTTGCTGCTCATCTGAATGAGTTTGATGCTATATTCTCCCAGTTACAGGCTCAGAAAATATATGGATAATGGAATGAAAGCAGTATTGCTATTATGCACCCTGCCATCATCATGGGGTACGTTTTGCAGAGCTATTAGCAATAATGCATCTGGTGGTAAACTTATCTTTGATGACATATGTGGAGCACTCTTGAGTGAGGAGATTCGTAGCAAATCTATGGTTGGCACAGAGTGGAGATGCATATAATGTTCGTGATTCTTACCAAGGAAAGAATCAGCAACATGGCAGGAGCAAGAACAAGGAAAAGAATGGTCAAAGAAATAAGAGTAGAAGTAAATAAAGGAAGAGGGATATCGAATGCCATGATTTTCATAAGAAAGGACATATGAAGAACGAGTGTTATGCATTAAAGAATGCTAAAGGTAAAGGACAGAATGTTGATGGGCATGTTAAACAGTTACCTGTGCCATCTACTTCGATTGTGAAGATTGAAGAAATTAATGCTATTTTTGATGATGCTGATGTGTTGACACTTGATAATAGTATGCCAACTGAGGTGCTTATGGTTGATTCTCTTTCCCACACGTGGCTACTATATTCTGATGCTTCTTTCCATGTGAGACCACACAAAGAATGGTTATCTAATTATGCAACAACGTCTCTTCGTATCGTGAGACTTGGTGACTCTTACCAGTGTGATGTTGTGGGGACTGGAGATGTGATTGTGCAGTTCATTGATGGTTCAAAATTTACTATGCATAATGTACGCCATGTACCTCAGTTATCGTGCAGTTTGATGTCAGTTGGTCAACTTGATGACCCTGGTTACAAGGTGGTCTTCTATGCTCAGTCCTTTCGTATATCAAAGGGCAATATGGTTATTGCAAAAGGAAGCAAAGTTGGCTCACTTTATCCTTTATTTGTATCATAGAAAGAACACTTGTTAGCTGTTACTGAACACCCAATGGCTTGTATTTGGCATGGTCATTTAGGCCATATATCTCATAGTGGAATGGAAAATCTTTCTCGTTTTGGCTACTTACCTGTGTTATCTTTCTTTGATTTTTCATGTTGTGAGCATTGTCAATATGGAAAGCAAACCAGAAATGTGCATAGAATGCACATTGACTCTTCAATTTAGCCTTTAGATCTCATTCATACAGATGTGTGTGGTCCTATGCCCACTAGGTCCTTAGGTGGTTCTCTTTACTTTGTCACTTTCATAGATGATGCTACTAGAGAAGTCTGGGTATATCCTATCAATTTCGAAGGATGAGGTATTCCCTACTTTCAGAAAATATCTTGCTTCAATTGAGACTGAAAAAGGATCTAAGCTTAAGGCTTTACGTTCAGATAATGGGGGTGAGTATGCCTCACATGAATTTAGCATTTTTTGTCAGTCTAGAGGGATTCGTAGAGAGTTTACAGCTCCTTATACCCCAGTACAGAATGGTGTAGCTGAGAGGATGAAGAGGACTATTCAAGATAGAGTAGATTCTATGTTGCATCATGCAAACCTCTCACAAGGTTTTTGGGTAGAAGTAGTATTGACTGCAGTTCATGTGATTAACCTTTCACCTACTACTGCCAAAGGTATGAAAGTGGCACAAGAGTTATGGATAGGGAAGCCACCATATTATGATCATCTTCGAGTTTTTGGGTGTGAAGCATATGTTCATATACCCAAGAATCTTAGAAAAAAGTTTGACCATAAGTCAAAGAAATGCATTTTTCTTAGATATGGTCGAGAAGGACAATTTGGATATCGCTTATGGGATCCTGAAACATGGTCAGTGATGAGAAGTAGTGATGTCATTTTTAATGAGTCTAAGATGCATAAAAAGTGATGGAGAATGTTAATCTCCAAAAGAACAACTTATTCTTGTGATTAGAGCACCTCTATACCAAGAATAAGTCAAACACTCCACTAATTTAGAGGATCAATTGCTAATTATCAAAAAGTTAACAAATCTGTGAAGAAGTTGAAACACAGAAAAGTCTGCTGCACTATTTCTTCACATTGACCTATCAAACGTGTAAAGTTTTTGATGAAACTTTGTATGAAGCATCTCCTAGAGATTGCGCATCTACTCCAAGTTGAATCTCTTCAAAAGATTAAGTATAACTTGAGAAATCAACTTCTCAAGTTACCTATGTCAGAAACTGTCATCCAAAACAGTCGACTTTACACCTGTAACTTTTAAGACTTGGTTCTCCTTGAATAGAACCCGTTTTACAAAATGCTTCTAGACATGAGTAGCTTACCTTCCAACTTAAAGATTAAGCCCTCACTCATGCAAAACTTTAAACTGTGCTAGGAGAAATGACCAAAACATTGACTTCGAAATCTGCGCCTGTTTTAGGAACCAGTGAACATACTTCACATATGAATGTTCCTACACTTAATTCACTCAGCCTGATTACAATTGGAAGCTAAAACTTTGCACAGAGGTCAAGCAACTCTCAACTTAGACTTGTACAGAAGCATTTCACAATTGATCTACTGTAGAAGGAGAACACGCAGAAACATCGGGCGCAAATATTTTTCTTTACTCAGAAGAATTACAACTGAGTGATGAGAGCTAACTCAAATTCACTTTCCTCTATCTCATAACTTCTATCTCCCTCATTCTTGACTTCTAACTAATGTCACATATGCTCTCATACATGCCCCGACTTTTCTCAAAGTATTTATAGATAATTTGTACATGATTCTTACTGAACAAAAGATCTAAGTCATCTATGACTATGCTAATGTACATATGTGTACACTTCTCTTGTCCTCTGAATGTAATCTTCTTCCACATTTTAGGAATTGATTCTTCCTTCATCATTTGATCTCCCAAGCCTTCAATTGGTGATTGGTCTGCACCAACAGCTCCCCCTCAATCATCAATTGAGGTTTTCTCTGTCTTCTTTATACTTGCCATGTCTTTGAACCTTTGTAACTTAGGTCCATCCAGACTCTTTGTCATCATATCTGCCACTTGTTCTTTTGTTGGAGTATACATCACTTCAATTTCTTTATCTAGTACCTTTTCCCTCAAGAAATGATACTGAATCTCTATATGCTTAGTCCTGGCATGAAAAACAGGGTTAGCTGCCAAATACAAAGAACTCATATTGTCTCCAAAAATTATTGGAGTACTATGATCAAACTCAAAACTTTTCATCAAGGTCTTCAACCATATCACTTCCTTTGCAGCTTCTACCATTCCCTTATACTCAGCTTCTGTGGATGATAAAGCAACTGTGTGTTGCTTCTTTGAACACCAAGACACTAACTTGTCTCCAACATAACATAGATATCCATGAGTAGACCTTCTATCATCTGAGTCACCTGCCCAATCTGCATCACTAAACACTTTGATTCTTGTGTCAGAAGTGAAACCATAATACAGACCTTCACTTAGGGTTCCTTTGATATATCTGAGTACCCTTTGGGCTGCAATCCAATGAGTCTTCTTTGGACAATGCATGAATTGTGACAACACACCTACTGCATATGATAGATCTGGCCTTGTCAAGGTAGCATAGATTAGACTACCTACCAAACTCTGATATTTCTTCATGTCATTGAACTCTTCACCTCCATACCTGCTTAATTTATGATTTACCTCCAATGGTGTAGTTGAGGTCTTGCAATCTTCCATGTTAAACTTGACTAGAAGATTCTTCAAGTATCTCTCTTGTGAAACATATACTCCATGTTGAGTATACACAATCTGCATTCCTAGAAAATAAGATAAGTTTCCCAAGTCACTTATCTTAAACTCCTTCTCTATTTACTTCTTGAGTTCATTGATTCCTTGAGCATCTGTTCCTGTAACAATAATATCATCAACATAAATGCACATGTAAATATATCCATTTTCACTTGCCTTCACTAGCAAGCTACTATCTGCCTTTGATGCTTGAAATCCACATTCATTCAAGAACTTGACCAATCTGTAATTCCAAGCTCTTGGGGCTTGCTTCAACCCATATAAAGCTCTCTTGAGCTTACACACATAATCTGATCCAATTGACTCCATGAATCCTTCTGGTTGCTCCATATATACTTCATCTGCAATGTAACCATTTAGAAATGCATTTTTCACATCCAATTGTGATAATTTCCATCCTTTGCAAGCAGCAATAGCAATCAATGTCCTAATTGTAGACATCTTAGCAACAGGACTAAAGGTTTCATCATAATCTACCCCATAAGTTTGGGCATAACCTTTGACCACAAGTCTAGCCTTATATCTAGACACCTTACCATCTGCAAACCTCTTTGTTTTATATACCCACTTGCATCCAATGACCTTCTGATTCTTTGGTCTTGGTACTAATTCCCAAGTTTCATTTTCAAGTAGAGCATCATACTCTTCTTGCATTGCCTTCTCCCAATTCTGTTTACCTTTGGCTTCTTCATAAGTAGTTGGATCTTCTTCTGTTTTCACAATGTAAGCATAATCTTTTGTTGTTAGGAAAGATGTATCATAGCTATACCTTATAGGTTCTTTCCTTTCCCTTGTAGATCTTCTGATTTCTGCACTTCTTGAAGTTTCAGCCTCATTTGATTCTGGATCAAATCTTGGCCCTTCTTCTACATGATCCTGCACTCTACATCTAGAGTCAATTTCATCAACAATTTCTTCACATACTTTTACCTTTGCCTTTCCTTTTCTCTGAATTTCTTCAACCCCTGTATACTCATTTGGTGATCTTGTATACCACACATTTTGCTCATCAAATGTCACATCTTTAGTAACAAGAAATTGCTTTGTGGATGGACTCCACAATTTGTAACCCATCTGTCTATCATCATATCCAATAAACACATACTTCTCTGCTTTTGGTTCTAGCTTATGTCTTAATTGTGAAGGAACATAAGCATATGCAATACATCCAAATACTTTACAATGATCAAGACTAGGCTTCTTACCCCACCATGCTTCATAAGGGGTTCCTCCATCCAAAGCTTTGCAAGGCAACCTATTCACAAGGTATGTTGCAGTGTTAATAGCTTCTGCCCATAAGTAATTTGGACAATTCTTTTCCTTCATCATGGCTCTTGCAAACTCTACAAGAGTCCTATTCCTCCTTTCTGCTACTCCATTTTGTTGAGGGGAGTACCTGCAAGTCACTTCTCTTTTGATACCTGCATTCCACAAATAATCATCAAACTCTTTTGAGAAATACTCTCCCCCTCCATCTGATCTTAACCTCTTTAGCTTTTGTCCTGTGATCCTTTCTGCATAGACATGAAAATGTTTGAATGTCTTGAAAACTTCTGATTTATCCTTGATTACATACAAAGTAATCCACCTGGTTGCATCATCAACAAACAACACATAATATCTGGATCCATTTATGCTATAGTCCCTTGAGGGACCCCATACATCTGTATGAACCAATTCAAGCATATTTGAATACTTGTACCCTGATTTGTTATAAGAACTCTTATGTGCTTTACCTAATTGACAAGCTTCACACTTGTACACCATATGTTGCCCTTCAATATTTGGCAATCCAAGCACCACTTGATTCTTTGACATCTCCTTTATAGCTCTCTCATTGAAATGACCTAGCCTTTTATGCCATAGGTCTAATTCAGACACCTTTTGACCTCCATAGGTAAACAATGCATGTCCCACATTACCTTGGACTTTGAGAGTGAACAATCTTCCTTCCTTTTTACCTGCAATTATGGTTCTATATCCCTGATTTGGATCTTGTACATAGACACCATCATTTGTGAATCTTACTTCATATCCTTTCTCCACAATTTGCCCTACACTTATCAAATTTTTAGGAATAGTAGGAACATAAAGTACCTTGCTCAGAAGTGTACTTCCACTCTTTGTCTTCACTGATCCAATGCTCTCCACTTTATGTTTGGTATTGTCACCTGTTTGAACTGTATGTCCATTCACCCTAGCTTCCATATCAGTCATCAAAGATAGATTCCCACTCAGATGGTTACTGCACCCTGAGTCAATATAGAACACTCTTTGATCTTCTCCCATTGATTCATGAGTTGCATTCAAGATAAGAGTCATGTCATCCTTCTGATCTGATGCATAATTGTAATAATTATTGTTGTAGGACTGAGATTGGAAGTTTCTTCCACCTCCTCTACCATATGATGTCCTACCACCTCTTCCTCTGAAGTTGCCTCTTTGGTTTCTGCCTCCTCTACCTCTTTGACTATAATTCTGATTGTTGTATCCTCCATTTTGATTGTTATACCAACAATCATTTGCCAAATGATTTGTTCTGCCACAAATCCAACAAGCTTTAGCATTATCTTTGTTCTTACCTCCTCTTCCTTTACCTCTGAAATTTGTCTTCCCTTTTGTGAAGTTAGCTTGATTTGAATTCCCTTCATCATCATTTGATTGCTTTCCCTTGCCATTCTTTTTCTTGTCCTTGGAGTACATAGCTTGACTTGTACTTCTATCATTGTCTCCTTTAAGATCCTGCTCAAAGGTTAGCATATGTCCTAGCAATTGATTAAGGTCAGGAGTAAAATGATCAAGTGACAACTCTATGGACAATATAAAAGGCTTCCACTTCTCATCTCCTCTCAAACCTGTAAGTATTTGTCTTACCAACTTTTCCTCTTCAATGTCTTCATCCACTGCTCCCAAGCTATCTGCAATATCTTTCATCCTTGCCACATAATCTGAAATTGATTGTGAGCTCTTCTTCTTGAAGGTTGTGAACTCAGCCCATAATGAGGACTTCCTTGACTTAGTTGTATTTTGGAAATGCTCTTCCAAGGCATTCCAAACATCTGTGGCACTTTCCAAACCTCTGATATGAGGTAGAAGATAATCATTTACAGCCATGTAGATGATACTCCTTGCTTGAGCATCCTTTCTCATCCAAGTCTTCAACATTGCAAGTTCTTCCCTAGTAGGAATACTTGGATCTGCAAACTCAGGTTTTTCTTCATCTCCTGTAATAAATGATATAAGATCTTTGCTCATGAGGTGTGCTTCCATCCTCATGGACCATGCTGGATAGTTCTCCCTATCTAGCTTATCAATCTGCAAGCTTTCTCCCATCTTGTATCCACCTGTGTATTGAAAACTTCAAGCTTTACAAACAATGTATGTACCTTTACTTCGAATTGGACTCCTTTTGTCTTTCTTGATGTCAAATAGTCTTCTCCTCAAGCTTTGACTCCAAGCTTTCACTTCTTAGTCCTTCAAGTGTTGAATTTCTTGAATCTGTAGCAGTCGAGATCCTTCTTTCTTCAAATTGATGTCTCCTGCTCTGATACCACTGATGAAGAATGTTAATCTCCAAAAGAACAACTTATTCTTGTGATTAGAGCACCTCTATACCAAGAATAAGTCAAACACTCCACTAATTTAGAGGATCAATTGCTAATTATCAAAAAGTTAACAAATCTGTGAAGAAGTTGAAACACAGAAAAGTCTGCTGCACTATTTCTTCACATTGACCTATCAAACGTGTAAAGTTTTTGATGAAACTTTGTATGAAGCATCTCCTAGAGATTGCACATCTACTCCAAGTTGAATCTCTTCAAAAGATTAAGTATAACTTGAGAAATCAACTTCTCAAGTTACCTATGTCAGAAACTATCATCCAAAACAGTCGACTTTACACCTGTAACTTTTAAGACTTGGTTCTCCTTGAATAGAACCCGTTTTACAAAATGCTTCTAGACATGAGTAGCTTACCTTCCAACTTAAAGATTAAGCCCTCACTCATGCAAAACTTTAAACTGTGCTAGGAGAAATGACCAAAACATTGACTTCGAAATCTGCGCCTGTTTTAGGAACCAGTGAACATACTTCACATATGAATGTTCCTACACTTAATTCACTCAGCCTGATTACAATTGGAAGCTAAAACTTTGCACAGAGGTCAAGCAACTCTCAACTTAGACTTGTACAAAAGCATTTCACAATTGATCTACTGTAGAAGGAGAACACGCAGAAACATCGGGCGCAAATATTTTTCTTTACTCAGAAGAATTACAACTGAGTGATGAGAGCTAACTCAAATTCACTTTCCTCTATCTCATAACTTCTATCTCCCTCATTCTTGACTTCTAACTAATGTCACATATGCTCTCATACATGCCCCGACTTTTCTCAAAGTATTTATAGATAATTTGTACATGATTCTTACTGAACAAAAGATCTAAGTCATCTATGACTATGCTAATGTACATATGTGTACACTTCTCTTGTCCTCTGAATGTAATCTTCTTCCACATTTTAGGAATTGATTCTTCCTTCATCATTTGATCTCCCAAGCCTTCAATTGGTGATTGGTCTGCACCAACAAAAAGCCCATTAAGGAGGTTGCAGTGAGAAAAGTGGTGTTTGAGGATACTAGTCCTTCGGTTAGCATGCATAAAAATGCTGCACATAGGGATGTTCAAGAGAATGTCCATTCATATCCGTATGCACATGTTCCTATTCAACAACCATTGAGACATTCTACACGCATCTCACATCCACCTGATGGATATGTTCCAGGTTTAGATTTTGTTATGCTAACAGATGTTGATCAGCCTTCTTGCTACAAAGAGGCTATGCAGATAGAGGATCATGTCAAGTGGGAGCGTGCCATGAAGAGTGAGCTAGATTTTATTCACAAGAATGGTACTTGAGATTTAGTACCTTTGCGAAAGGGCAAGAAAGCTTTACCATGTAAATGGGTATATAAGCTAAAATTCACATTAGATAGTGGTTCTCCAAAATATAAAGCACGACTTGTTGCAAAGGATTTTAAGCAACAACATGGTGTTGATTTTTGAGGAGATCTTCTCTCCAGTGGTCAAGATTACTACTTTGCGCATGTTGCTTGGATTCGTTGCAATGGAGGACTTAGAGCTAGTCCAAATGAATGTGAAAATAGCTTTCTTGCAATTGTTATCATTAGTGTCCATGTGAAAGGCCGAATGGTCATTGGACACTTATTTGTATATGTTCTTTAATAAAACATATAATAGTGGCCTGGTCAGTCACAGACTGTATGTTTGACCGCATTTGTAATACCTAAGAAGTCTGTCTTCGTGCTCCCTGTGTACTGTGTTTTTTCACGTATTCTGCAGCCTCTGTGTGGAGTACTGTGTGCAACTCTAGGAGCTCAATTTTCTACTATGAGGATATCATCATGAAGCTCTCGAGAAGGAGAGTGCACTGTGGTGCACCGCCATTGAATTACTTCATTTCCTACCAAACGTCAAGGCCTAAGCAATAATGCATTAAGACGAAGTCTGTCATTTCAAATTCTGAAGTTAGGGCTTGTTTTGTTTGTTGAAGAAGAGCATCATCATTTCTTGTAATCACAAGGTCATCTACATAGAGTACAAGCACAATTGTCTTCCGTCCTCTCTTTAGAACGTACAAGTTAGCATAAAAAAAGAACATCTTTTGAAACCTAGATCCAAGAGATACTTATCTATCCATTGTTACCATGCTCTAGGGGCTTGTTTCAACCCATATAATGCCTTCTTCAGTTTACATACCTTGTTCTTTGAATTGGGAGCCTCAAACCATGGTGGGTGAGACACATACTCCATTCAAGAATGCTAATTTGACATCCATGTGATAAACTAGCCAATGCTTATGTGCAACCACATCTTGTACTACTTGGGTAGTACTCATCCTTGGAGTCGGGACAAATAATTCACAAAAGTCAATGCCATCAACTTGTTAGTAGCCCTATGCAACAAGTCTTGCTTTGAATTTTCTAGATTAACATCAGCCTTGTACTTTAGCTTCTAGACCCACTTGATGGCAATGACTTTATGCTTAGGGGGTCGATCCACTAGCTCCCAAGTTCCATTCTTCATGATATTATTGTATTTTGTTTGCATGGAAGCCCTCCAATTTAGATTGTGGAGTGTCTCTTCCACATTGGTTGGTTCCTTTGCTTGTTCTTGAATGAGTTGAGCAATCATGCCTATGTTTACAATATGGGTGCTTGTCCATCTCTGTTCCTCTATTTGTGACCGCTTGAGTCCATATGAAACTTATTCTAGTGATTATGGGATGGGGTTTGTAGAATCATAGAGCTACCTCACCCAACATACAGCCTCTGCCCATAGGTAGTTCGGCAATCCCTTTTCGTTGAGCATGGACCTTGCAGCTTCGACGATAGCTCTATTCCTCCTCTCTGCTACACCATTGAGTTCAAGTGTATACCTTGTAGTGACTTCCCTTTTAATGCCTCTTTCATGCAAGAAGGCATCAAATTCAGAAGAGAAGTATTCTCCTCCACCATCTGATCTGAGTCTTTTCAAAGTCCTACCTGTTTGATTTTCAACAAGAGCAATATACTTCTTAAAGCAATTAAACACTTCATCCTTGTGCTTCATGAAAAACAGAATGGTCCACCTGCTACAATCATCTATGAAAGACACATAATATCTTGAGCCTGATATAGATGGCTCCTTACTTGGACCCCACACATCCGTGTGCACTAGATCCAAAGGATTTTGATACATATATCCTTTCTTATTGAAAGGTTGTCTATGAGCCTTGCCGAGTTGACAAGCTTCACACTTATAAATCATGTGTTGCCTTGTGATATTAGGCAAACCAAGTACACTTTGGTCCCTGCAAATCTGTTTGAGTGTCCTCTCACCAATGTGAGCAAGCCTTTTGTGCCATATCTCCAACTCTGTTAGAGTTTGAGATCCATAGCTAAACAAAGCTATGTTCTTTGTATCTTCCACTTCAAAAGTGAAAAGCCTTCCTGTCTTTTCTCCTTTGGCAATCCTTCGAAAGCCTTGCCTTGGGTCTTCAACATATGCTCCAAATCGATTGAATCTAACCTGCAATCCTTTTTCAACAATCTGTCCAACACTTATTAAATTTTTGGTAATTGTAGGGACATACAAGACTTTGCTTAAGAGGTTCATATTCCCATCTAATGTCTTCACATTACCTATCTTCTCCACTGAGTGCTTTGTGTCATCTCCTGTCTGCACTTCATGCTTGTTATGAGGATCTTCCAAATCAGAAAGTAAAGCCACATTTCCTGCTACATGGTTCGAGCATCCCGAATCAATGTAAAATATGTGATCATCATCC
Source organism: Ceratopteris richardii (assembly GCA_020310875.1). Classification (NCBI taxonomy): domain Eukaryota; kingdom Viridiplantae; phylum Streptophyta; class Polypodiopsida; order Polypodiales; family Pteridaceae; genus Ceratopteris; species Ceratopteris richardii. Next base: position 28,183,268 of record CM035414.1, on the reverse strand, counting down.
TTACCCTTCTTTGTTGATAGATTCATAATCAATAATGAATCTTCTTGACTTTGGTCCTCTGCATAGTTATTGTAATCTCTTCTTCCTCTATGGCCACTTTGATAGTTGTTGTTGTTGTTGTAATTGTTGTTGTAGTAGTTGTTGTTGTTGTAGCCTCCATTGTACCTACCTCTATTTGATCCATAGCCACATCTATTGAATCCTCTTCCTCTTGAGTTCCTTGGATTCCTGAAACATTCTTCAGTAGTATGGTTAGATAAGCCACATATGTTGCAAGGTTGAGATGATTGGAATCTCCCCTGCCTTGCTTTCCACCTCTGCCTCTTCCTCTAGCTCTTCCTCTACCTGCAAAGTTTGCTTGGAAAGAGCTTCCTTCATCTTCATTCTTCCTATTCTTTGACTTGTCCTTGACCTTAGCTTTATCAGAATATAAGGCAGAAGTTTGATTACCTCTTGAGGACTCACCACCTTTGCTAATCTTTGCTTCATGAGTGAAGAGTTGGCCCATGAGTGTGTTGAGGTCGGGTACATGCATATCCATGTATAAATCCATGGCTGTTGTGAATGACTCCCACTTGTCGTCTGCTTTGATTCCATTCATGATTTGTCTTATGATTTGCTCCTCTTCAATTACCTCTCCAATGCTTCCAAGTTGGTCGGAAATCTCCTTCATCTTTGTGACATAATCAGTCACATTTTGCTTCGGGCTTTTCTTCATTGTTGTGAACTCCATCCACAATTGGTTCTTCCTTGCTCGAGTGTTGGAAGAGAAGAAAGAAGCAAGTGCATTCCAGGTTTCTCTTGATGTATTGCATCCCTTGACATGAGGTAAAAGAAAATCAGAGATTGAGTTTAGAATATAGGACCTTGCAAGTGCATCCTTCGAACACCAATTCGAAAGTCCTTCCACTTCTTCATGTGATGGTTGCCCTTTGTTCCTCATGGTTGGCATTGCTTCATCTCCGGATATGAATCCATATAGATTCCTCCCTTGAAGGTAAGCCTCCATCCTTAGAGACCATGCCGGATAGTTGTTTCGATCCAATTTGTCAATTGTTGATGGAAATCCATCTCCCATGTTGCTTGACTATGCTCTGATACCACTGTGAAGAGAGATGGTGGATGCAATCCAAAGATGAGTAGGTGCCGCTACAACCAGCTTCACACCAGCCAACTGAGACTTCAGAGTTGATTATTAGACCCTTTGAGCTTCCTAAATCCACCAAAATATCAGCCAAGTACTTTGGAACATGTATCCCAAAAGTTTAAGTCAAGACAGACTAGTTGCGAAATGACTAGCTCCCAAAACTTGCTATTTTTGGACATACACCTGCTGGAAAAAATGAACAGTGCTCTCAACCTGGAAGGAATTAGAAAAATTCCTTTTGGGCATAGCAAATAGACTTAGCAAGCTTCCTATTCCAAGTTAAAACACTTCAAATGATGGACTGAGCACTGAGAACAAGTTTCATCAAGTTCTGGAACATTCCCACAATTCTCGGGGCTCTGCAGAGATAGACCAGTAAGCAGTAAAATGCAGATATCTCCAAACGTATAAATCCAATGACCTTGAAAATTTATAGGTAGAAACTAGACAGTGAGAGCTATCCAACGCACTTTAAAACACTGAAAAAGGTTCAGTAAAACTCGAGATATGACCTTCTGAAGTTACTGCTCTGAGTGAGTATAGCAGAGAACAAAACAGAGAGGTAGATGATAATGAATGTATAGATTCACATATGATTACAACCACATTGGCAATGAATCTTTGCACAATGGGAGTAGAATGATAGAGCTATGGAGTAAGCTCTTCAATCTCTACAAAATGACATGAAGTGGTCACGTACAAGGCTTGCTAATCGCCTCTTCCTTCTTGCTCCTTTTATAGCTATTCTTGGAGGGAGTTTTGAATTCGAATTCGAATGGCTCCACCTAAAAGTGATCCCCAAAGTTAGGAGAGATTCCCTCAGCTAAAAAATTCGTGATTTTGGTAGTTGGAGCCACGAATTTGCTTTTACATCATGGATGAGGTAAGCCATCCTTTTATTTTTTTCTTTTTTCATTTACAAGAGATAAAATGTACTCTTTTACAAGAGGTGTTCACATGACTACTCATGTGACTTACAAATGAGGATAATATCAAGCATATCAAGCATGTAGGCTTGGGCAAAATGCACCAACAGCTCCCCCTCAAGCCTAACATGCTTGGCCTCCAAATAAGTCTTCAATTGTCCTTGATTTCCTGCAAACCAATCATCAACTTAAATCTACTTAATTTCGTACCATCAAGAGCTTTCGTCAACATGTCTGCACATTGCATATCTGTAGAGACGTAGGATAGTTGAATATCCTTGCTCATTAGCTTCTCCCTTACATAATGGTAGTGGACTTCAATATGCTTGGTTCTAGCATGGTATACCGGATTAGCTGCTAGATGTAGTGAGCTTGTGTTGTCACCAAAAATGTGAGGTGCTGAAGAATGAAGTCCAAGATCTGTGTACAAAGATTTTAACCACATGATTTCTTGAGTTGCATTAGCCAAACCTCTATATTCAGCTTCAGTAGAAGATAATGCCACGGTTGGTTGCTTCTTCGATGACCAAGAAATGATTTTTGAACCTGCAAATGATATATACCCTGATGTGCTTCTTCTATCATCTTTAGATCCGGCCCAATCTGCATCTGAGTAGACCTTTAGCTCAATATCTGAAGTAAATGAATAAAACAAACCTTCATTCATGGTCCCCTTTAGATACTTGAGGACTCGCTTGGCCGCTTCCATATGTGGTCTTCTCGGCTTATGCATAAACTGACTCAATATGCTAACACTATAGCATATATCCACCCTTGTGAGTGTTGCATAGTTCAAACTTCCAACCAAGCTTTGATAGCTTGTGATGTCTTCAATTGGCTCTCCTTCATAAGTACTAAGCTTATGATTTTGCTCCATAGGTGTACCTGCACACTTTGTATTTTCCATCTTGAACTTGACGAGCATGTCATGGACATACTTCCTTTGTGTGATGTATATACCTGAATCTGTGTAGATCAACTCCAATCCAAGAAAATAAGTGAGTGGTCCGAGGTCACTTATCTTGAACTCCTCCTTCATTTGACTCTTTACCTGTTTGATTCCTTCAAGATCATTGCCTGTGATAATAATATCATCAACATACACACATAAATAGATCACTTCAGATCCATTCCTCTTTATGAACAAAGAGGTATCCGCCTTGCTAGCTTTGAATCCTTGGTCCTGCAAATAAGTAACCAATCTGAAATTCCAAGCTCTTGGAGCTTGCTTCAATCCATACAAAGCTTTCTTTAGTTTGCATACATAGTTAGGATGATGTGCATCCTCATATCCAGGAGGTTGTGCCATATACACTTCCTCAGAAATCCATCCATTCAAGAAAGCATTCTTTACATCAAGTTGATAAAGATTCCAATTTCTAGATGCAGCAAGACTAATGAGAACCCTAATTGTAGGCATTTTTGCAACAGGAGAGAAAGTCTCCTCATAATCAATACCATGGGTTTGAGCAAACCCTTTAGCAACTAACCTTGCTTTGTGTCTATTTATACTTCCATCTGGATTCCTCTTGATTTTGTATATCCATCGAGATCCGATTATCTTCATAGATGGCTTGTTAGGTACAAGCTCCCAAGTGTCATTCTCCTTCAAGGCTTCCATTTCTTCATCCATTGCATCTCTCCAAGCTTTCTTGCTTTGTGCTTCTTCGAATGTGGTAGGTTCTTCATTGGTTGAATCCTTTGCAATGTAGATTGAGTGCTTGGTGACCAAAGAAGTATCATAACCAAACCTCTCTGGTTTCTTCTTCTCCCTCGAAGACCTTCTAAGTGGTTGATGTGAGCTCTCGGGTCCATATGTAGCATCCTGCATCTTTGCTTTACCTTTGTTCTTCCATAGCTTTAGTCTTTCCAAGTCTTCTAGGTCAATCTCCGAATCACTTTCTTCAATCTGCTTTGGCTCCTTTGGTTGAAGTGATGGAAAATCTTCATCCAAGTCATATGGCAGCTTCACTTTCCTGTCATCATCAAACCATGATTTGTTTTCATCAAAAATTACATCTCTACTCACAGAAAATCCTTTATTGGTTGGATTGTACAATCTATATCCTTTTTGGTTTTGATCATAACCAATGAATACACACTTCTCTGCCTTGGGATCCAATTTCCCTCTTATTTGAGAAGGAATGTGAGCATAGGCTAAGCATCCAAAGATTTTACAATGCTCTAGACTAGGTCTTCTTCCATTCCACACTTCATATGGAGTGGTTCCATCTAGTGACTTAGATGGAAGTCTATTTATGAGATATGTGGCTGTCGACACAGCCTCTGCCCATAGGTAGTTCGGCAATCCCTTTTCGTTGAGCATGGACCTTGCAGCTTCGACGATAGCTCTATTCCTCCTCTCTGCTACACCATTGAGTTCAAGTGTATACCTTGTAGTGACTTCCCTTTTAATGCCTCTTTCATGCAAGAAGGCATCAAATTCAGAAGAGAAGTATTCTCCTCCACCATCTGATCTGAGTCTTTTCAAAGTCCTACCTGTTTGATTTTCAACAAGAGCAATATACTTCTTAAAGCAATTAAACACTTCATCCTTGTGCTTCATGAAAAACAGAATGGTCCACCTGCTACAATCATCTATGAAAGACACATAATATCTTGAGCCTGATATAGATGGCTCCTTACTTGGACCCCACACATCCGTGTGCACTAGATCCAAAGGATTTTGATACATATATCCTTTCTTATTGAAAGGTTGTCTATGAGCCTTGCCGAGTTGACAAGCTTCACACTTATAAATCATGTGTTGCCTTGTGATATTAGGCAAACCAAGTACACTTTGGTCCCTGCAAATCTGTTTGAGTGTCCTCTCACCAATGTGAGCAAGCCTTTTGTGCCATATCTCCAACTCTGTTAGAGTTTGAGATCCATAGCTAAACAAAGCTATGTTCTTTGTATCTTCCACTTCAAAAGTGAAAAGCCTTCCTGTCTTTTCTCCTTTGGCAATCCTTCGAAAGCCTTGCCTTGGGTCTTCAACATATGCTCCAAATCGATTGAATCTAACCTGCAATCCTTTTTCAACAATCTGTCCAACACTTATTAAATTTTTGGTAATTGTAGGGACATACAAGACTTTGCTTAAGAGGTTCATATTCCCATCTAATGTCTTCACATTACCTATCTTCTCCACTGAGTGCTTTGTGTCATCTCCTGTCTGCACTTCATGCTTGTTATGAGGATCTTCCAAATCAGAAAGTAAAGCCACATTTCCTGCTACATGGTTCGAGCATCCCGAATCAATGTAAAATATGTGATCATCATCCTTACCCTTCTTTGTTGATAGATTCATAATCAATAATGAATCTTCTTGACTTTGGTCCTCTGCATAGTTATTGTAATCTCTTCTTCCTCTATGGCCACTTTGATAGTTGTTGTTGTTGTTGTAATTGTTGTTGTAGTAGTTGTTGTTGTTGTAGCCTCCATTGTACCTACCTCTATTTGATCCATAGCCACATCTATTGAATCCTCTTCCTCTTGAGTTCCTTGGATTCCTGAAACATTCTTCAGTAGTATGGTTAGATAAGCCACATATGTTGCAAGGTTGAGATGATTGGAATCTCCCCTGCCTTGCTTTCCACCTCTGCCTCTTCCTCTAGCTCTTCCTCTACCTGCAAAGTTTGCTTGGAAAGAGCTTCCTTCATCTTCATTCTTCCTATTCTTTGACTTGTCCTTGACCTTAGCTTTATCAGAATATAAGGCAGAAGTTTGATTACCTCTTGAGGACTCACCACCTTTGCTAATCTTTGCTTCATGAGTGAAGAGTTGGCCCATGAGTGTGTTGAGGTCGGGTACATGCATATCCATGTATAAATCCATGGCTGTTGTGAATGACTCCCACTTGTCGTCTGCTTTGATTCCATTCATGATTTGTCTTATGATTTGCTCCTCTTCAATTACCTCTCCAATGCTTCCAAGTTGGTCGGAAATCTCCTTCATCTTTGTGACATAATCAGTCACATTTTGCTTCGGGCTTTTCTTCATTGTTGTGAACTCCATCCACAATTGGTTCTTCCTTGCTCGAGTGTTGGAAGAGAAGAAAGAAGCAAGTGCATTCCAGGTTTCTCTTGATGTCTTGCATCCCTTGACATGAGGTAAAAGAAAATCAGAGATTGAGTTTAGAATATAGGACCTTGCAAGTGCATCCTTCGAACACCAATTCGAAAGTCCTTCCACTTCTTCATGTGATGGTTGCCCTTTGTTCCTCATGGTTGGCATTGCTTCATCTCCGGATATGAATCCATATAGATTCCTCCCTTGAAGGTAAGCCTCCATCCTTAGAGACCATGCCGGATAGTTGTTTCGATCCAATTTGTCAATTGTTGATGGAAATCCATCTCCCATGTTGCTTGACTATGCTCTGATACCACTGTGAAGAGAGATGGTGGATGCAATCCAAAGATGAGTAGGTGCCGCTACAACCAGCTTCACACCAGCCAACTGAGACTTCAGAGTTGATTATTAGACCCTTTGAGCTTCCTAAATCCACCAAAATATCAGCCAAGTACTTTGGAACATGTATCCCAAAAGTTTAAGTCAAGACAGACTAGTTGCGAAATGACTAGCTCCCAAAACTTGCTATTTTTGGACATACACCTGCTGGAAAAAATGAACAGTGCTCTCAACCTGGAAGGAATTAGAAAAATTCCTTTTGGGCATAGCAAATAGACTTAGCAAGCTTCCTATTCCAAGTTAAAACACTTCAAATGATGGACTGAGCACTGAGAACAAGTTTCATCAAGTTCTGGAACATTCCCACAATTCTCGGGGCTCTGCAGAGATAGACCAGTAAGCAGTAAAATGCAGATATCTCCAAACGTATAAATCCAATGACCTTGAAAATTTATAGGTAGAAACTAGACAGTGAGAGCTATCCAACGCACTTTAAAACACTGAAAAAGGTTCAGTAAAACTCGAGATATGACCTTCTGAAGTTACTGCTCTGAGTGAGTATAGCAGAGAACAAAACAGAGAGGTAGATGATAATGAATGTATAGATTCACATATGATTACAACCACATTGGCAATGAATCTTTGCACAATGGGAGTAGAATGATAGAGCTATGGAGTAAGCTCTTCAATCTCTACAAAATGACATGAAGTGGTCACGTACAAGGCTTGCTAATCGCCTCTTCCTTCTTGCTCCTTTTATAGCTATTCTTGGAGGGAGTTTTGAATTCGAATTCGAATGGCTCCACCTAAAAGTGATCCCCAAAGTTAGGAGAGATTCCCTCAGCTAAAAAATTCGTGATTTTGGTAGTTGGAGCCACGAATTTGCTTTTACATCATGGATGAGGTAAGCCATCCTTTTATTTTTTTCTTTTTTCATTTACAAGAGATAAAATGTACTCTTTTACAAGAGGTGTTCACATGACTACTCATGTGACTTACAAATGAGGATAATATCAAGCATATCAAGCATGTAGGCTTGGGCAAAATGCACCAACAGCTCCCCCTCAAGCCTAACATGCTTGGCCTCCAAATAAGTCTTCAATTGTCCTTGATTTCCTGCAAACCAATCATCAACTTAAATCTACTTAATTTCGTACCATCAAGAGCTTTCGTCAACATGTCTGCACATTGCATATCTGTAGAGACGTAGGATAGTTGAATATCCTTGCTCATTAGCTTCTCCCTTACATAATGGTAGTGGACTTCAATATGCTTGGTTCTAGCATGGTATACCGGATTAGCTGCTAGATGTAGTGAGCTTGTGTTGTCACCAAAAATGTGAGGTGTTGAAGAATGAAGTCCAAGATCTGTGTACAAAGATTTTAACCACATGATTTCTTGAGTTGCATTAGCCAAACCTCTATATTCAGCTTCAGTAGAAGATAATGCCACGGTTGGTTGCTTCTTCGATGACCAAGAAATGATTTTTGAACCTGCAAATGATATATACCCTGATGTGCTTCTTCTATCATCTTTAGATCCGGCCCAATCTGCATCTGAGTAGACCTTTAGCTCAATATCTGAAGTAAATGAATAAAACAAACCTTCATTCATGGTCCCCTTTAGATACTTGAGGACTCGCTTGGCCGCTTCCATATGTGGTCTTCTCGGCTTATGCATAAACTGACTCAATATGCTAACACTATAGCATATATCCACCCTTGTGAGTGTTGCATAGTTCAAACTTCCAACCAAGCTTTGATAGCTTGTGATGTCTTCAATTGGCTCTCCTTCATAAGTACTAAGCTTATGATTTTGCTCCATAGGTGTACCTGCACACTTTGTATTTTCCATCTTGAACTTGACGAGCATGTCATGGACATACTTCCTTTGTGTGATGTATATACCTGAATCTGTGTAGATCAACTCCAATCCAAGAAAATAAGTGAGTGGTCCGAGGTCACTTATCTTGAACTCCTCCTTCATTTGACTCTTTACCTGTTTGATTCCTTCAAGATCATTGCCTGTGATAATAATATCATCAACATACACACATAAATAGATCACTTCAGATCCATTCCTCTTTATGAACAAAGAGGTATCCGCCTTGCTAGCTTTGAATCCTTGGTCCTGCAAATAAGTAACCAATCTGAAATTCCAAGCTCTTGGAGCTTGCTTCAATCCATACAAAGCTTTCTTTAGTTTGCATACATAGTTAGGATGATGTGCATCCTCATATCCAGGAGGTTGTGCCATATACACTTCCTCAGAAATCCATCCATTCAAGAAAGCATTCTTTACATCAAGTTGATAAAGATTCCAATTTCTAGATGCAGCAAGACTAATGAGAACCCTAATTGTAGGCATTTTTGCAACAGGAGAGAAAGTCTCCTCATAATCAATACCATGGGTTTGAGCAAACCCTTTAGCAACTAACCTTGCTTTGTGTCTATTTATACTTCCATCTGGATTCCTCTTGATTTTGTATATCCATCGAGATCCGATTATCTTCATAGATGGCTTGTTAGGTACAAGCTCCCAAGTGTCATTCTCCTTCAAGGCTTCCATTTCTTCATCCATTGCATCTCTCCAAGCTTTCTTGCTTTGTGCTTCTTCGAATGTGGTAGGTTCTTCATTGGTTGAATCCTTTGCAATGTAGATTGAGTGCTTGGTGACCAAAGAAGTATCATAACCAAACCTCTCTGGTTTCTTCTTCTCCCTCGAAGACCTTCTAAGTGGTTGATGTGAGCTCTCGGGTCCATATGTAGCATCCTGCATCTTTGCTTTACCTTTGTTCTTCCATAGCTTTAGTCTTTCCAAGTCTTCTAGGTCAATCTCCGAATCACTTTCTTCAATCTGCTTTGGCTCCTTTGGTTGAAGTGATGGAAAATCTTCATCCAAGTCATATGGCAGCTTCACTTTCCTGTCATCATCAAACCATGATTTGTTTTCATCAAAAATTACATCTCTACTCACAGAAAATCCTTTATTGGTTGGATTGTACAATCTATATCCTTTTTGGTTTTGATCATAACCAATGAATACACACTTCTCTGCCTTGGGATCCAATTTCCCTCTTATTTGAGAAGGAATGTGAGCATAGGCTAAGCATCCAAAGATTTTACAATGCTCTAGACTAGGTCTTCTTCCATTCCACACTTCATATGGAGTGGTTCCATCTAGTGACTTAGATGGAAGTCTATTTATGAGATATGTGGCTGTCGACACAGCCTCTGCCCATAGGTAGTTCGGCAATCCCTTTTCGTTGAGCATGGACCTTGCAGCTTCGACGATAGCTCTATTCCTCCTCTCTGCTACACCATTGAGTTCAAGTGTATACCTTGTAGTGACTTCCCTTTTAATGCCTCTTTCATGCAAGAAGGCATCAAATTCAGAAGAGAAGTATTCTCCTCCACCATCTGATCTGAGTCTTTTCAAAGTCCTACCTGTTTGATTTTCAACAAGAGCAATATACTTCTTAAAGCAATTAAACACTTCATCCTTGTGCTTCATGAAAAACAGAATGGTCCACCTGCTACAATCATCTATGAAAGACACATAATATCTTGAGCCTGATATAGATGGCTCCTTACTTGGACCCCACACATCCGTGTGCACTAGATCCAAAGGATTTTGATACATATATCCTTTCTTATTGAAAGGTTGTCTATGAGCCTTGCCGAGTTGACAAGCTTCACACTTATAAATCATGTGTTGCCTTGTGATATTAGGCAAACCAAGTACACTTTGGTCCCTGCAAATCTGTTTGAGTGTCCTCTCACCAATGTGAGCAAGCCTTTTGTGCCATATCTCCAACTCTGTTAGAGTTTGAGATCCATAGCTAAACAAAGCTATGTTCTTTGTATCTTCCACTTCAAAAGTGAAAAGCCTTCCTGTCTTTTCTCCTTTGGCAATCCTTCGAAAGCCTTGCCTTGGGTCTTCAACATATGCTCCAAATCGATTGAATCTAACCTGCAATCCTTTTTCAACAATCTGTCCAACACTTATTAAATTTTTGGTAATTGTAGGGACATACAAGACTTTGCTTAAGAGGTTCATATTCCCATCTAATGTCTTCACATTACCTATCTTCTCCACTGAGTGCTTTGTGTCATCTCCTGTCTGCACTTCATGCTTGTTATGAGGATCTTCCAAATCAGAAAGTAAAGCCACATTTCCTGCTACATGGTTCGAGCATCCCGAATCAATGTAAAATATGTGATCATCATCCTTACCCTTCTTTGTTGATAGATTCATAATCAATAATGAATCTTCTTGACTTTGGTCCTCTGCATAGTTATTGTAATCTCTTCTTCCTCTATGGCCACTTTGATAGTTGTTGTTGTTGTTGTAATTGTTGTTGTAGTAGTTGTTGTTGTTGTAGCCTCCATTGTACCTACCTCTATTTGATCCATAGCCACATCTATTGAATCCTCTTCCTCTTGAGTTCCTTGGATTCCTGAAACATTCTTCAGTAGTATGGTTAGATAAGCCACATATGTTGCAAGGTTGAGATGATTGGAATCTCCCCTGCCTTGCTTTCCACCTCTGCCTCTTCCTCTAGCTCTTCCTCTACCTGCAAAGTTTGCTTGGAAAGAGCTTCCTTCATCTTCATTCTTCCTATTCTTTGACTTGTCCTTGACCTTAGCTTTATCAGAATATAAGGCAGAAGTTTGATTACCTCTTGAGGACTCACCACCTTTGCTAATCTTTGCTTCATGAGTGAAGAGTTGGCCCATGAGTGTGTTGAGGTCGGGTACATGCATATCCATGTATAAATCCATGGCTGTTGTGAATGACTCCCACTTGTCGTCTGCTTTGATTCCATTCATGATTTGTCTTATGATTTGCTCCTCTTCAATTACCTCTCCAATGCTTCCAAGTTGGTCGGAAATCTCCTTCATCTTTGTGACATAATCAGTCACATTTTGCTTCGGGCTTTTCTTCATTGTTGTGAACTCCATCCACAATTGGTTCTTCCTTGCTCGAGTGTTGGAAGAGAAGAAAGAAGCAAGTGCATTCCAGGTTTCTCTTGATGTCTTGCATCCCTTGACATGAGGTAAAAGAAAATCAGAGATTGAGTTTAGAATATAGGACCTTGCAAGTGCATCCTTCGAACACCAATTCGAAAGTCCTTCCACTTCTTCATGTGATGGTTGCCCTTTGTTCCTCATGGTTGGCATTGCTTCATCTCCGGATATGAATCCATATAGATTCCTCCCTTGAAGGTAAGCCTCCATCCTTAGAGACCATGCCGGATAGTTGTTTCGATCCAATTTGTCAATTGTTGATGGAAATCCATCTCCCATGTTGCTTGACTATGCTCTGATACCACTGTGAAGAGAGATGGTGGATGCAATCCAAAGATGAGTAGGTGCCGCTACAACCAGCTTCACACCAGCCAACTGAGACTTCAGAGTTGATTATTAGACCCTTTGAGCTTCCTAAATCCACCAAAATATCAGCCAAGTACTTTGGAACATGTATCCCAAAAGTTTAAGTCAAGACAGACTAGTTGCGAAATGACTAGCTCCCAAAACTTGCTATTTTTGGACATACACCTGCTGGAAAAAATGAACAGTGCTCTCAACCTGGAAGGAATTAGAAAAATTCCTTTTGGGCATAGCAAATAGACTTAGCAAGCTTCCTATTCCAAGTTAAAACACTTCAAATGATGGACTGAGCACTGAGAACAAGTTTCATCAAGTTCTGGAACATTCCCACAATTCTCGGGGCTCTGCAGAGATAGACCAGTAAGCAGTAAAATGCAGATATCTCCAAACGTATAAATCCAATGACCTTGAAAATTTATAGGTAGAAACTAGACAGTGAGAGCTATCCAACGCACTTTAAAACACTGAAAAAGGTTCAGTAAAACTCGAGATATGACCTTCTGAAGTTACTGCTCTGAGTGAGTATAGCAGAGAACAAAACAGAGAGGTAGATGATAATGAATGTATAGATTCACATATGATTACAACCACATTGGCAATGAATCTTTGCACAATGGGAGTAGAATGATAGAGCTATGGAGTAAGCTCTTCAATCTCTACAAAATGACATGAAGTGGTCACGTACAAGGCTTGCTAATCGCCTCTTCCTTCTTGCTCCTTTTATAGCTATTCTTGGAGGGAGTTTTGAATTCGAATTCGAATGGCTCCACCTAAAAGTGATCCCCAAAGTTAGGAGAGATTCCCTCAGCTAAAAAATTCGTGATTTTGGTAGTTGGAGCCACGAATTTGCTTTTACATCATGGATGAGGTAAGCCATCCTTTTATTTTTTTCTTTTTTCATTTACAAGAGATAAAATGTACTCTTTTACAAGAGGTGTTCACATGACTACTCATGTGACTTACAAATGAGGATAATATCAAGCATATCAAGCATGTAGGCTTGGGCAAAATGCACCAACAGCTCCCCCTCAAGCCTAACATGCTTGGCCTCCAAATAAGTCTTCAATTGTCCTTGATTTCCTGCAAACCAATCATCAACTTAAATCTACTTAATTTCGTACCATCAAGAGCTTTCGTCAACATGTCTGCACATTGCATATCTGTAGAGACGTAGGATAGTTGAATATCCTTGCTCATTAGCTTCTCCCTTACATAATGGTAGTGGACTTCAATATGCTTGGTTCTAGCATGGTATACCGGATTAGCTGCTAGATGTAGTGAGCTTGTGTTGTCACCAAAAATGTGAGGTGTTGAAGAATGAAGTCCAAGATCTGTGTACAAAGATTTTAACCACATGATTTCTTGAGTTGCATTAGCCAAACCTCTATATTCAGCTTCAGTAGAAGATAATGCCACGGTTGGTTGCTTCTTCGATGACCAAGAAATGATTTTTGAACCTGCAAATGATATATACCCTGATGTGCTTCTTCTATCATCTTTAGATCCGGCCCAATCTGCATCTGAGTAGACCTTTAGCTCAATATCTGAAGTAAATGAATAAAACAAACCTTCATTCATGGTCCCCTTTAGATACTTGAGGACTCGCTTGGCCGCTTCCATATGTGGTCTTCTCGGCTTATGCATAAACTGACTCAATATGCTAACACTATAGCATATATCCACCCTTGTGAGTGTTGCATAGTTCAAACTTCCAACCAAGCTTTGATAGCTTGTGATGTCTTCAATTGGCTCTCCTTCATAAGTACTAAGCTTATGATTTTGCTCCATAGGTGTACCTGCACACTTTGTATTTTCCATCTTGAACTTGACGAGCATGTCATGGACATACTTCCTTTGTGTGATGTATATACCTGAATCTGTGTAGATCAACTCCAATCCAAGAAAATAAGTGAGTGGTCCGAGGTCACTTATCTTGAACTCCTCCTTCATTTGACTCTTTACCTGTTTGATTCCTTCAAGATCATTGCCTGTGATAATAATATCATCAACATACACACATAAATAGATCACTTCAGATCCATTCCTCTTTATGAACAAAGAGGTATCCGCCTTGCTAGCTTTGAATCCTTGGTCCTGCAAATAAGTAACCAATCTGAAATTCCAAGCTCTTGGAGCTTGCTTCAATCCATACAAAGCTTTCTTTAGTTTGCATACATAGTTAGGATGATGTGCATCCTCATATCCAGGAGGTTGTGCCATATACACTTCCTCAGAAATCCATCCATTCAAGAAAGCATTCTTTACATCAAGTTGATAAAGATTCCAATTTCTAGATGCAGCAAGACTAATGAGAACCCTAATTGTAGGCATTTTTGCAACAGGAGAGAAAGTCTCCTCATAATCAATACCATGGGTTTGAGCAAACCCTTTAGCAACTAACCTTGCTTTGTGTCTATTTATACTTCCATCGGGATTCCTCTTGATTTTGTATATCCATCGAGATCCGATTATCTTCATAGATGGCTTGTTAGGTACAAGCTCCCAAGTGTCATTCTCCTTCAAGGCTTCCATTTCTTCATCCATTGCATCTCTCCAAGCTTTCTTGCTTTGTGCTTCTTCGAATGTGGTAGGTTCTTCATTGGTTGAATCCTTTGCAATGTAGATTGAGTGCTTGGTGACCAAAGAAGTATCATAACCAAACCTCTCTGGTTTCTTCTTCTCCCTCGAAGACCTTCTAAGTGGTTGATGTGAGCTCTCGGGTCCATATGTAGCATCCTGCATCTTTGCTTTACCTTTGTTCTTCCATAGCTTTAGTCTTTCCAAGTCTTCTAGGTCAATCTCCGAATCACTTTCTTCAATCTGCTTTGGCTCCTTTGGTTGAAGTGATGGAAAATCTTCATCCAAGTCATATGGCAGCTTCACTTTCCTGTCATCATCAAACCATGATTTGTTTTCATCAAAAATTACATCTCTACTCACAGAAAATCCTTTATTGGTTGGATTGTACAATCTATATCCTTTTTGGTTTTGATCATAACCAATGAATACACACTTCTCTGCCTTGGGATCCAATTTCCCTCTTATTTGAGAAGGAATGTGAGCATAGGCTAAGCATCCAAAGATTTTACAATGCTCTAGACTAGGTCTTCTTCCATTCCACACTTCATATGGAGTGGTTCCATCTAGTGACTTAGATGGAAGTCTATTTATGAGATATGTGGCTGTCGACACAGCCTCTGCCCATAGGTAGTTCGGCAATCCCTTTTCGTTGAGCATGGACCTTGCAGCTTCGACGATAGCTCTATTCCTCCTCTCTGCTACACCATTGAGTTCAAGTGTATACCTTGTAGTGACTTCCCTTTTAATGCCTCTTTCATGCAAGAAGGCATCAAATTCAGAAGAGAAGTATTCTCCTCCACCATCTGATCTGAGTCTTTTCAAAGTCCTACCTGTTTGATTTTCAACAAGAGCAATATACTTCTTAAAGCAATTAAACACTTCATCCTTGTGCTTCATGAAAAACAGAATGGTCCACCTGCTACAATCATCTATGAAAGACACATAATATCTTGAGCCTGATATAGATGGCTCCTTACTTGGACCCCACACATCCGTGTGCACTAGATCCAAAGGATTTTGATACATATATCCTTTCTTATTGAAAGGTTGTCTATGAGCCTTGCCGAGTTGACAAGCTTCACACTTATAAATCATGTGTTGCCTTGTGATATTAGGCAAACCAAGTACACTTTGGTCCCTGCAAATCTGTTTGAGTGTCCTCTCACCAATGTGAGCAAGCCTTTTGTGCCATATCTCCAACTCTGTTAGAGTTTGAGATCCATAGCTAAACAAAGCTATGTTCTTTGTATCTTCCACTTCAAAAGTGAAAAGCCTTCCTGTCTTTTCTCCTTTGGCAATCCTTCGAAAGCCTTGCCTTGGGTCTTCAACATATGCTCCAAATCGATTGAATCTAACCTGCAATCCTTTTTCAACAATCTGTCCAACACTTATTAAATTTTTGGTAATTGTAGGGACATACAAGACTTTGCTTAAGAGGTTCATATTCCCATCTAATGTCTTCACATTACCTATCTTCTCCACTGAGTGCTTTGTGTCATCTCCTGTCTGCACTTCATGCTTGTTATGAGGATCTTCCAAATCAGAAAGTAAAGCCACATTTCCTGCTACATGGTTCGAGCATCCCGAATCAATGTAAAATATGTGATCATCATCCTTACCCTTCTTTGTTGATAGATTCATAATCAATAATGAATCTTCTTGACTTTGGTCCTCTGCATAGTTATTGTAATCTCTTCTTCCTCTATGGCCACTTTGATAGTTGTTGTTGTTGTTGTAATTGTTGTTGTAGTAGTTGTTGTTGTTGTAGCCTCCATTGTACCTACCTCTATTTGATCCATAGCCACATCTATTGAATCCTCTTCCTCTTGAGTTCCTTGGATTCCTGAAACATTCTTCAGTAGTATGGTTAGATAAGCCACATATGTTGCAAGGTTGAGATGATTGGAATCTCCCCTGCCTTGCTTTCCACCTCTGCCTCTTCCTCTAGCTCTTCCTCTACCTGCAAAGTTTGCTTGGAAAGAGCTTCCTTCATCTTCATTCTTCCTATTCTTTGACTTGTCCTTGACCTTAGCTTTATCAGAATATAAGGCAGAAGTTTGATTACCTCTTGAGGACTCACCACCTTTGCTAATCTTTGCTTCATGAGTGAAGAGTTGGCCCATGAGTGTGTTGAGGTCGGGTACATGCATATCCATGTATAAATCCATGGCTGTTGTGAATGACTCCCACTTGTCGTCTGCTTTGATTCCATTCATGATTTGTCTTATGATTTGCTCCTCTTCAATTACCTCTCCAATGCTTCCAAGTTGGTCGGAAATCTCCTTCATCTTTGTGACATAATCAGTCACATTTTGCTTCGGGCTTTTCTTCATTGTTGTGAACTCCATCCACAATTGGTTCTTCCTTGCTCGAGTGTTGGAAGAGAAGAAAGAAGCAAGTGCATTCCAGGTTTCTCTTGATGTCTTGCATCCCTTGACATGAGGTAAAAGAAAATCAGAGATTGAGTTTAGAATATAGGACCTTGCAAGTGCATCCTTCGAACACCAATTCGAAAGTCCTTCCACTTCTTCATGTGATGGTTGCCCTTTGTTCCTCATGGTTGGCATTGCTTCATCTCCGGATATGAATCCATATAGATTCCTCCCTTGAAGGTAAGCCTCCATCCTTAGAGACCATGCCGGATAGTTGTTTCGATCCAATTTGTCAATTGTTGATGGAAATCCATCTCCCATGTTGCTTGACTATGCTCTGATACCACTGTGAAGAGAGATGGTGGATGCAATCCAAAGATGAGTAGGTGCCGCTACAACCAGCTTCACACCAGCCAACTGAGACTTCAGAGTTGATTATTAGACCCTTTGAGCTTCCTAAATCCACCAAAATATCAGCCAAGTACTTTGGAACATGTATCCCAAAAGTTTAAGTCAAGACAGACTAGTTGCGAAATGACTAGCTCCCAAAACTTGCTATTTTTGGACATACACCTGCTGGAAAAAATGAACAGTGCTCTCAACCTGGAAGGAATTAGAAAAATTCCTTTTGGGCATAGCAAATAGACTTAGCAAGCTTCCTATTCCAAGTTAAAACACTTCAAATGATGGACTGAGCACTGAGAACAAGTTTCATCAAGTTCTGGAACATTCCCACAATTCTCGGGGCTCTGCAGAGATAGACCAGTAAGCAGTAAAATGCAGATATCTCCAAACGTATAAATCCAATGACCTTGAAAATTTATAGGTAGAAACTAGACAGTGAGAGCTATCCAACGCACTTTAAAACACTGAAAAAGGTTCAGTAAAACTCGAGATATGACCTTCTGAAGTTACTGCTCTGAGTGAGTATAGCAGAGAACAAAACAGAGAGGTAGATGATAATGAATGTATAGATTCACATATGATTACAACCACATTGGCAATGAATCTTTGCACAATGGGAGTAGAATGATAGAGCTATGGAGTAAGCTCTTCAATCTCTACAAAATGACATGAAGTGGTCACGTACAAGGCTTGCTAATCGCCTCTTCCTTCTTGCTCCTTTTATAGCTATTCTTGGAGGGAGTTTTGAATTCGAATTCGAATGGCTCCACCTAAAAGTGATCCCCAAAGTTAGGAGAGATTCCCTCAGCTAAAAAATTCGTGATTTTGGTAGTTGGAGCCACGAATTTGCTTTTACATCATGGATGAGGTAAGCCATCCTTTTATTTTTTTCTTTTTTCATTTACAAGAGATAAAATGTACTCTTTTACAAGAGGTGTTCACATGACTACTCATGTGACTTACAAATGAGGATAATATCAAGCATATCAAGCATGTAGGCTTGGGCAAAATGCACCAACAGCTCCCCCTCAAGCCTAACATGCTTGGCCTCCAAATAAGTCTTCAATTGTCCTTGATTTCCTGCAAACCAATCATCAACTTAAATCTACTTAATTTCGTACCATCAAGAGCTTTCGTCAACATGTCTGCACATTGCATATCTGTAGAGACGTAGGATAGTTGAATATCCTTGCTCATTAGCTTCTCCCTTACATAATGGTAGTGGACTTCAATATGCTTGGTTCTAGCATGGTATACCGGATTAGCTGCTAGATGTAGTGAGCTTGTGTTGTCACCAAAAATGTGAGGTGTTGAAGAATGAAGTCCAAGATCTGTGTACAAAGATTTTAACCACATGATTTCTTGAGTTGCATTAGCCAAACCTCTATATTCAGCTTCAGTAGAAGATAATGCCACGGTTGGTTGCTTCTTCGATGACCAAGAAATGATTTTTGAACCTGCAAATGATATATACCCTGATGTGCTTCTTCTATCATCTTTAGATCCGGCCCAATCTGCATCTGAGTAGACCTTTAGCTCAATATCTGAAGTAAATGAATAAAACAAACCTTCATTCATGGTCCCCTTTAGATACTTGAGGACTCGCTTGGCCGCTTCCATATGTGGTCTTCTCGGCTTATGCATAAACTGACTCAATATGCTAACACTATAGCATATATCCACCCTTGTGAGTGTTGCATAGTTCAAACTTCCAACCAAGCTTTGATAGCTTGTGATGTCTTCAATTGGCTCTCCTTCATAAGTACTAAGCTTATGATTTTGCTCCATAGGTGTACCTGCACACTTTGTATTTTCCATCTTGAACTTGACGAGCATGTCATGGACATACTTCCTTTGTGTGATGTATATACCTGAATCTGTGTAGATCAACTCCAATCCAAGAAAATAAGTGAGTGGTCCGAGGTCACTTATCTTGAACTCCTCCTTCATTTGACTCTTTACCTGTTTGATTCCTTCAAGATCATTGCCTGTGATAATAATATCATCAACATACACACATAAATAGATCACTTCAGATCCATTCCTCTTTATGAACAAAGAGGTATCCGCCTTGCTAGCTTTGAATCCTTGGTCCTGCAAATAAGTAACCAATCTGAAATTCCAAGCTCTTGGAGCTTGCTTCAATCCATACAAAGCTTTCTTTAGTTTGCATACATAGTTAGGATGATGTGCATCCTCATATCCAGGAGGTTGTGCCATATACACTTCCTCAGAAATCCATCCATTCAAGAAAGCATTCTTTACATCAAGTTGATAAAGATTCCAATTTCTAGATGCAGCAAGACTAATGAGAACCCTAATTGTAGGCATTTTTGCAACAGGAGAGAAAGTCTCCTCATAATCAATACCATGGGTTTGAGCAAACCCTTTAGCAACTAACCTTGCTTTGTGTCTATTTATACTTCCATCTGGATTCCTCTTGATTTTGTATATCCATCGAGATCCGATTATCTTCATAGATGGCTTGTTAGGTACAAGCTCCCAAGTGTCATTCTCCTTCAAGGCTTCCATTTCTTCATCCATTGCATCTCTCCAAGCTTTCTTGCTTTGTGCTTCTTCGAATGTGGTAGGTTCTTCATTGGTTGAATCCTTTGCAATGTAGATTGAGTGCTTGGTGACCAAAGAAGTATCATAACCAAACCTCTCTGGTTTCTTCTTCTCCCTCGAAGACCTTCTAAGTGGTTGATGTGAGCTCTCGGGTCCATATGTAGCATCCTGCATCTTTGCTTTACCTTTGTTCTTCCATAGCTTTAGTCTTTCCAAGTCTTCTAGGTCAATCTCCGAATCACTTTCTTCAATCTGCTTTGGCTCCTTTGGTTGAAGTGATGGAAAATCTTCATCCAAGTCATATGGCAGCTTCACTTTCCTGTCATCATCAAACCATGATTTGTTTTCATCAAAAATTACATCTCTACTCACAGAAAATCCTTTATTGGTTGGATTGTACAATCTATATCCTTTTTGGTTTTGATCATAACCAATGAATACACACTTCTCTGCCTTGGGATCCAATTTCCCTCTTATTTGAGAAGGAATGTGAGCATAGGCTAAGCATCCAAAGATTTTACAATGCTCTAGACTAGGTCTTCTTCCATTCCACACTTCATATGGAGTGGTTCCATCTAGTGACTTAGATGGAAGTCTATTTATGAGATATGTGGCTGTCGACACAGCCTCTGCCCATAGGTAGTTCGGCAATCCCTTTTCGTTGAGCATGGACCTTGCAGCTTCGACGATAGCTCTATTCCTCCTCTCTGCTACACCATTGAGTTCAAGTGTATACCTTGTAGTGACTTCCCTTTTAATGCCTCTTTCATGCAAGAAGGCATCAAATTCAGAAGAGAAGTATTCTCCTCCACCATCTGATCTGAGTCTTTTCAAAGTCCTACCTGTTTGATTTTCAACAAGAGCAATATACTTCTTAAAGCAATTAAACACTTCATCCTTGTGCTTCATGAAAAACAGAATGGTCCACCTGCTACAATCATCTATGAAAGACACATAATATCTTGAGCCTGATATAGATGGCTCCTTACTTGGACCCCACACATCCGTGTGCACTAGATCCAAAGGATTTTGATACATATATCCTTTCTTATTGAAAGGTTGTCTATGAGCCTTGCCGAGTTGACAAGCTTCACACTTATAAATCATGTGTTGCCTTGTGATATTAGGCAAACCAAGTACACTTTGGTCCCTGCAAATCTGTTTGAGTGTCCTCTCACCAATGTGAGCAAGCCTTTTGTGCCATATCTCCAACTCTGTTAGAGTTTGAGATCCATAGCTAAACAAAGCTATGTTCTTTGTATCTTCCACTTCAAAAGTGAAAAGCCTTCCTGTCTTTTCTCCTTTGGCAATCCTTCGAAAGCCTTGCCTTGGGTCTTCAACATATGCTCCAAATCGATTGAATCTAACCTGCAATCCTTTTTCAACAATCTGTCCAACACTTATTAAATTTTTGGTAATTGTAGGGACATACAAGACTTTGCTTAAGAGGTTCATATTCCCATCTAATGTCTTCACATTACCTATCTTCTCCACTGAGTGCTTTGTGTCATCTCCTGTCTGCACTTCATGCTTGTTATGAGGATCTTCCAAATCAGAAAGTAAAGCCACATTTCCTGCTACATGGTTCGAGCATCCCGAATCAATGTAAAATATGTGATCATCATCCTTACCCTTCTTTGTTGATAGATTCATAATCAATAATGAATCTTCTTGACTTTGGTCCTCTGCATAGTTATTGTAATCTCTTCTTCCTCTATGGCCACTTTGATAGTTGTTGTTGTTGTTGTAATTGTTGTTGTAGTAGTTGTTGTTGTTGTAGCCTCCATTGTACCTACCTCTATTTGATCCATAGCCACATCTATTGAATCCTCTTCCTCTTGAGTTCCTTGGATTCCTGAAACATTCTTCAGTAGTATGGTTAGATAAGCCACATATGTTGCAAGGTTGAGATGATTGGAATCTCCCCTGCCTTGCTTTCCACCTCTGCCTCTTCCTCTAGCTCTTCCTCTACCTGCAAAGTTTGCTTGGAAAGAGCTTCCTTCATCTTCATTCTTCCTATTCTTTGACTTGTCCTTGACCTTAGCTTTATCAGAATATAAGGCAGAAGTTTGATTACCTCTTGAGGACTCACCACCTTTGCTAATCTTTGCTTCATGAGTGAAGAGTTGGCCCATGAGTGTGTTGAGGTCGGGTACATGCATATCCATGTATAAATCCATGGCTGTTGTGAATGACTCCCACTTGTCGTCTGCTTTGATTCCATTCATGATTTGTCTTATGATTTGCTCCTCTTCAATTACCTCTCCAATGCTTCCAAGTTGGTCGGAAATCTCCTTCATCTTTGTGACATAATCAGTCACATTTTGCTTCGGGCTTTTCTTCATTGTTGTGAACTCCATCCACAATTGGTTCTTCCTTGCTCGAGTGTTGGAAGAGAAGAAAGAAGCAAGTGCATTCCAGGTTTCTCTTGATGTCTTGCATCCCTTGACATGAGGTAAAAGAAAATCAGAGATTGAGTTTAGAATATAGGACCTTGCAAGTGCATCCTTCGAACACCAATTCGAAAGTCCTTCCACTTCTTCATGTGATGGTTGCCCTTTGTTCCTCATGGTTGGCATTGCTTCATCTCCGGATATGAATCCATATAGATTCCTCCCTTGAAGGTAAGCCTCCATCCTTAGAGACCATGCCGGATAGTTGTTTCGATCCAATTTGTCAATTGTTGATGGAAATCCATCTCCCATGTTGCTTGACTATGCTCTGATACCACTGTGAAGAGAGATGGTGGATGCAATCCAAAGATGAGTAGGTGCCGCTACAACCAGCTTCACACCAGCCAACTGAGACTTCAGAGTTGATTATTAGACCCTTTGAGCTTCCTAAATCCACCAAAATATCAGCCAAGTACTTTGGAACATGTATCCCAAAAGTTTAAGTCAAGACAGACTAGTTGCGAAATGACTAGCTCCCAAAACTTGCTATTTTTGGACATACACCTGCTGGAAAAAATGAACAGTGCTCTCAACCTGGAAGGAATTAGAAAAATTCCTTTTGGGCATAGCAAATAGACTTAGCAAGCTTCCTATTCCAAGTTAAAACACTTCAAATGATGGACTGAGCACTGAGAACAAGTTTCATCAAGTTCTGGAACATTCCCACAATTCTCGGGGCTCTGCAGAGATAGACCAGTAAGCAGTAAAATGCAGATATCTCCAAACGTATAAATCCAATGACCTTGAAAATTTATAGGTAGAAACTAGACAGTGAGAGCTATCCAACGCACTTTAAAACACTGAAAAAGGTTCAGTAAAACTCGAGATATGACCTTTTGAAGTTACTGCTCTGAGTGAGTATAGCAGAGAACAAAACAGAGAGGTAGATGATAATGAATGTATAGATTCACATATGATTACAACCACATTGGCAATGAATCTTTGCACAATGGGAGTAGAATGATAGAGCTATGGAGTAAGCTCTTCAATCTCTACAAAATGACATGAAGTGGTCACGTACAAGGCTTGCTAATCGCCTCTTCCTTCTTGCTCCTTTTATAGCTATTCTTGGAGGGAGTTTTGAATTCGAATTCGAATGGCTCCACCTAAAAGTGATCCCCAAAGTTAGGAGAGATTCCCTCAGCTCAAAAATTCGTGATTTTGGTAGTTGGAGCCACGAATTTGCTTTTACATCATGGATGAGGTAAGCCATCCTTTTATTTTTTTCTTTTTTCATTTACAAGAGATAAAATGTACTCTTTTACAAGAGGTGTTCACATGACTACTCATGTGACTTACAAATGAGGATAATATCAAGCATATCAAGCATGTAGGCTTGGGCAAAATGCACCAACAGCTCCCCCTCAAGCCTAACATGCTTGGCCTCCAAATAAGTCTTCAATTGTCCTTGATTTCCTGCAAACCAATCATCAACTTAAATCTACTTAATTTCGTACCATCAAGAGCTTTCGTCAACATGTCTGCACATTGCATATCTGTAGAGACGTAGGATAGTTGAATATCCTTGCTCATTAGCTTCTCCCTTACATAATGGTAGTGGACTTCAATATGCTTGGTTCTAGCATGGTATACCGGATTAGCTGCTAGATGTAGTGAGCTTGTGTTGTCACCAAAAATGTGAGGTGTTGAAGAATGAAGTCCAAGATCTGTGTACAAAGATTTTAACCACATGATTTCTTGAGTTGCATTAGCCAAACCTCTATATTCAGCTTCAGTAGAAGATAATGCCACGGTTGGTTGCTTCTTCGATGACCAAGAAATGATTTTTGAACCTGCAAATGATATATACCCTGATGTGCTTCTTCTATCATCTTTAGATCCGGCCCAATCTGCATCTGAGTAGACCTTTAGCTCAATATCT
Source organism: Ceratopteris richardii (assembly GCA_020310875.1). NCBI lineage: Eukaryota > Viridiplantae > Streptophyta > Polypodiopsida > Polypodiales > Pteridaceae > Ceratopteris > Ceratopteris richardii. The sequence continues at coordinate 28,159,132 of CM035414.1, read as the reverse complement.
GAAGTAAATGAATAAAACAAACCTTCATTCATGGTCCCCTTTAGATACTTGAGGACTCGCTTGGCCGCTTCCATATGTGGTCTTCTCGGCTTATGCATAAACTGACTCAATATGCTAACACTATAGCATATATCCACCCTTGTGAGTGTTGCATAGTTCAAACTTCCAACCAAGCTTTGATAGCTTGTGATGTCTTCAATTGGCTCTCCTTCATAAGTACTAAGCTTATGATTTTGCTCCATAGGTGTACCTGCACACTTTGTATTTTCCATCTTGAACTTGACGAGCATGTCATGGACATACTTCCTTTGTGTGATGTATATACCTGAATCTGTGTAGATCAACTCCAATCCAAGAAAATAAGTGAGTGGTCCGAGGTCACTTATCTTGAACTCCTCCTTCATTTGACTCTTTACCTGTTTGATTCCTTCAAGATCATTGCCTGTGATAATAATATCATCAACATACACACATAAATAGATCACTTCAGATCCATTCCTCTTTATGAACAAAGAGGTATCCGCCTTGCTAGCTTTGAATCCTTGGTCCTGCAAATAAGTAACCAATCTGAAATTCCAAGCTCTTGGAGCTTGCTTCAATCCATACAAAGCTTTCTTTAGTTTGCATACATAGTTAGGATGATGTGCATCCTCATATCCAGGAGGTTGTGCCATATACACTTCCTCAGAAATCCATCCATTCAAGAAAGCATTCTTTACATCAAGTTGATAAAGATTCCAATTTCTAGATGCAGCAAGACTAATGAGAACCCTAATTGTAGGCATTTTTGCAACAGGAGAGAAAGTCTCCTCATAATCAATACCATGGGTTTGAGCAAACCCTTTAGCAACTAACCTTGCTTTGTGTCTATTTATACTTCCATCTGGATTCCTCTTGATTTTGTATATCCATCGAGATCCGATTATCTTCATAGATGGCTTGTTAGGTACAAGCTCCCAAGTGTCATTCTCCTTCAAGGCTTCCATTTCTTCATCCATTGCATCTCTCCAAGCTTTCTTGCTTTGTGCTTCTTCGAATGTGGTAGGTTCTTCATTGGTTGAATCCTTTGCAATGTAGATTGAGTGCTTGGTGACCAAAGAAGTATCATAACCAAACCTCTCTGGTTTCTTCTTCTCCCTCGAAGACCTTCTAAGTGGTTGATGTGAGCTCTCGGGTCCATATGTAGCATCCTGCATCTTTGCTTTACCTTTGTTCTTCCATAGCTTTAGTCTTTCCAAGTCTTCTAGGTCAATCTCCGAATCACTTTCTTCAATCTGCTTTGGCTCCTTTGGTTGAAGTGATGGAAAATCTTCATCCAAGTCATATGGCAGCTTCACTTTCCTGTCATCATCAAACCATGATTTGTTTTCATCAAAAATTACATCTCTACTCACAGAAAATCCTTTATTGGTTGGATTGTACAATCTATATCCTTTTTGGTTTTGATCATAACCAATGAATACACACTTCTCTGCCTTGGGATCCAATTTCCCTCTTACTTGAGAAGGAATGTGAGCATAGGCTAAGCATCCAAAGATTTTACAATGCTCTAGACTAGGTCTTCTTCCATTCCACACTTCATATGGAGTGGTTCCATCTAGTGACTTAGATGGAAGTCTATTTATGAGATATGTGGCTGTCGACACAGCCTCTGCCCATAGGTAGTTCGGCAATCCCTTTTCATTGAGCATGGACCTTGCAGCTTCGACGATAGCTCTATTCCTCCTCTCTGCTACACCATTGAGTTCAAGTGTATACCTTGTAGTGACTTCCCTTTTAATGCCTCTTTCATGCAAGAAGGCATCAAATTCAGAAGAGAAGTATTCTCCTCCACCATCTGATCTGAGTCTTTTCAAAGTCCTACCTGTTTGATTTTCAACAAGAGCAATATACTTCTTAAAGCAATTAAACACTTCATCCTTGTGCTTCATGAAAAACAGAATGGTCCACCTGCTACAATCATCTATGAAAGACACATAATATCTTGAGCCTGATATAGATGGCTCCTTACTTGGACCCCACACATCCGTGTGCACTAGATCCAAAGGATTTTGATACATATATCCTTTCTTATTGAAAGGTTGTCTATGAGCCTTGCCGAGTTGACAAGCTTCACACTTATAAATCATGTGTTGCCTTGTGATATTAGGCAAACCAAGTACACTTTGGTCCCTGCAAATCTGTTTGAGTGTCCTCTCACCAATGTGAGCAAGCCTTTTGTGCCATATCTCCAACTCTGTTAGAGTTTGAGATCCATAGCTAAACAAAGCTATGTTCTTTGTATCTTCCACTTCAAAAGTGAAAAGCCTTCCTGTCTTTTCTCCTTTGGCAATCCTTCGAAAGCCTTGCCTTGGGTCTTCAACATATGCTCCAAATCGATTGAATCTAACCTGCAATCCTTTTTCAACAATCTGTCCAACACTTATTAAATTTTTGGTAATTGTAGGGACATACAAGACTTTGCTTAAGAGGTTCATATTCCCATCTAATGTCTTCACATTACCTATCTTCTCCACTGAGTGCTTTGTGTCATCTCCTGTCTGCACTTCATGCTTGTTATGAGGATCTTCCAAATCAGAAAGTAAAGCCACATTTCCTGCTACATGGTTCGAGCATCCCGAATCAATGTAAAATATGTGATCATCATCCTTACCCTTCTTTGTTGATAGATTCATAATCAATAATGAATCTTCTTGACTTTGGTCCTCTGCATAGTTATTGTAATCTCTTCTTCCTCTATGGCCACTTTGATAGTTGTTGTTGTTGTTGTAATTGTTGTTGTAGTAGTTGTTGTTGTTGTAGCCTCCATTGTACCTACCTCTATTTGATCCATAGCCACATCTATTGAATCCTCTTCCTCTTGAGTTCCTTGGATTCCTGAAACATTCTTCAGTAGTATGGTTAGATAAGCCACATATGTTGCAAGGTTGAGATGATTGGAATCTCCCCTGCCTTGCTTTCCACCTCTGCCTCTTCCTCTAGCTCTTCCTCTACCTGCAAAGTTTGCTTGGAAAGAGCTTCCTTCATCTTCATTCTTCCTATTCTTTGACTTGTCCTTGACCTTAGCTTTATCAGAATATAAGGCAGAAGTTTGATTACCTCTTGAGGACTCACCACCTTTGCTAATCTTTGCTTCATGAGTGAAGAGTTGGCCCATGAGTGTGTTGAGGTCGGGTACATGCATATCCATGTATAAATCCATGGCTGTTGTGAATGACTCCCACTTGTCGTCTGCTTTGATTCCATTCATGATTTGTCTTATGATTTGCTCCTCTTCAATTACCTCTCCAATGCTTCCAAGTTGGTCGGAAATCTCCTTCATCTTTGTGACATAATCAGTCACATTTTGCTTCGGGCTTTTCTTCATTGTTGTGAACTCCATCCACAATTGGTTCTTCCTTGCTCGAGTGTTGGAAGAGAAGAAAGAAGCAAGTGCATTCCAGGTTTCTCTTGATGTCTTGCATCCCTTGACATGAGGTAAAAGAAAATCAGAGATTGAGTTTAGAATATAGGACCTTGCAAGTGCATCCTTCGAACACCAATTCGAAAGTCCTTCCACTTCTTCATGTGATGGTTGCCCTTTGTTCCTCATGGTTGGCATTGCTTCATCTCCGGATATGAATCCATATAGATTCCTCCCTTGAAGGTAAGCCTCCATCCTTAGAGACCATGCCGGATAGTTGTTTCGATCCAATTTGTCAATTGTTGATGGAAATCCATCTCCCATGTTGCTTGACTATGCTCTGATACCACTGTGAAGAGAGATGGTGGATGCAATCCAAAGATGAGTAGGTGCCGCTACAACCAGCTTCACACCAGCCAACTGAGACTTCAGAGTTGATTATTAGACCCTTTGAGCTTCCTAAATCCACCAAAATATCAGCCAAGTACTTTGGAACATGTATCCCAAAAGTTTAAGTCAAGACAGACTAGTTGCGAAATGACTAGCTCCCAAAACTTGCTATTTTTGGACATACACCTGCTGGAAAAAATGAACAGTGCTCTCAACCTGGAAGGAATTAGAAAAATTCCTTTTGGGCATAGCAAATAGACTTAGCAAGCTTCCTATTCCAAGTTAAAACACTTCAAATGATGGACTGAGCACTGAGAACAAGTTTCATCAAGTTCTGGAACATTCCCACAATTCTCGGGGCTCTGCAGAGATAGACCAGTAAGCAGTAAAATGCAGATATCTCCAAACGTATAAATCCAATGACCTTGAAAATTTATAGGTAGAAACTAGACAGTGAGAGCTATCCAACGCACTTTAAAACACTGAAAAAGGTTCAGTAAAACTCGAGATATGACCTTTTGAAGTTACTGCTCTGAGTGAGTATAGCAGAGAACAAAACAGAGAGGTAGATGATAATGAATGTATAGATTCACATATGATTACAACCACATTGGCAATGAATCTTTGCACAATGGGAGTAGAATGATAGAGCTATGGAGTAAGCTCTTCAATCTCTACAAAATGACATGAAGTGGTCACGTACAAGGCTTGCTAATCGCCTCTTCCTTCTTGCTCCTTTTATAGCTATTCTTGGAGGGAGTTTTGAATTCGAATTCGAATGGCTCCACCTAAAAGTGATCCCCAAAGTTAGGAGAGATTCCCTCAGCTCAAAAATTCGTGATTTTGGTAGTTGGAGCCACGAATTTGCTTTTACATCATGGATGAGGTAAGCCATCCTTTTATTTTTTTCTTTTTTCATTTACAAGAGATAAAATGTACTCTTTTACAAGAGGTGTTCACATGACTACTCATGTGACTTACAAATGAGGATAATATCAAGCATATCAAGCATGTAGGCTTGGGCAAAATGCACCAACAGTCATCAACAAGTAACATGAAGTGTCAAACATCGATCTAGACGGATCATGACATTGGTCCATAGAGATCAATCCATGTGTGAGAGGGACAAGGGCCAGCTAGCTAAGGTCCCAAGCTCGAGGGATACCCTAAGGTACTTAAGAATGCGCTCTATATGAAGGCATCTCTAGCAGGATTTTGCATGTATGTGGGATAATATGCCAAGCTTCTGCGTGTTCCAGGTGGGTAAAGATGTTCTGAGATACATTAGCACCAATTCGAAGTGTTTTTTTGCTAGAAGCTTTGTCAACTAGCGAAGTTAAGTCAACTCTCTCCACCTAATTGGCCATATCTTGGTCATCCAGTAGCCAAATTCAAAGATTATTCTTGCTATGGAATGCTCTCTGAGAGATCTTTCTGAAGTATTTTGTTGGTGATGCACCACAGTGCGCTGTCCTTGTCGAGAGCTTCACGACGATATGCTCGGAGTAGAAAACCAATCTCCTACGGCCGCACACAGTACTCCGCACAGAGGCTGCAGAATACGTAGAAAACACAATACACAGGGAGCACGAAGATAGACTTCTTAGGTCTTACAAATACTGTCGAACTTACAATACTGTGACTGACCAGGCCACTATATGTTTTATTAAAGAACATATACAAAGAAGTGTCCAGCGGCCATTTGGCCTTTCACATGGACACTAACGGTAACAATCTCCCACTAAAGGCCATCATGGCCAAAGTAACTATGGGAGAAAACTATAGAATGATAAAAAATACCTGAGTGTAAGTATACAAACTATACCTCCCACCTGATGGGCATGTTATGATGGAGAGTGTTAATCTCCAAAAGAACAACTTATTCTTGTGATTAGAGCACCTCTATACCAAGAATAAGTTAAAACCTTCCACTCATTCTGAGGATCAACTACTAATTGTCAAAAGGTTAACAAATCTGTGAAGAAGATGATATGCAGAAAAGTCTGCTGCACTATTTCTTCACATTGACCTATCAAATGTGTAAAGTTTTTTATAAAACTTTGTATGAATTATCTCCTAGAGATTGCGCATCTCTTCCAAGTTGAATCACTTCAAAAGATTAAGTATAACTTGAGAAATCAACTTCTCAAGTTACCTATGTCAGAAACTGTCATCCAAAACAGTCGACTTTACACCTGTAACTTTTAAGACTTGGTTCTCCTTGAATAGAACCCGTTTTACAAAATGCTTCTAGACATGAGTAGCTTACCTTCCAACTTAAAGATTAAGCCCTCACTCATGCAAAACTTTAAACTGTGCTAGGAGAAATGATCAAAACATTAACTTCGAAATCTGCGCCTGTTTTAGGAACCAGTGAACATACTCCACATATGAATGTTCCTACACTTAATTCACTCAGCCTGATTACAATTGGAAGCTAAAACTTTGCACAGAGGTCGAGCAACTCTCAACTTAGACTTGTACAAAAGCATTTCACAATTGATCTACTGTAGAAGGAGAACACGCAGAAACATCGGGCGCAAAAATTTTCATTTACTCAGAGAAATTACAACTGAGTGATGAGAGCTAACACAACTAACTTTTTCTCTATCTCATGACTTCTATCTCCCTCATTCTTGACTTCTAACTAATGTCACATATGCTCTCATACATGCCCCGACTTTTCTCAAAGTATTTATAGATAATTTGTACATGATTCTTACTGAACAAAAGATCTAAGTCATCTATGACTATGCTAATGTACATATGTGTACACTTCTCTTGTCCTCTGAATGTAATCTTCTTCCACATTTTAGGAATTGATTCTTCCTTCATCATTTGATCTCCCAAGCCTTCAATTGGTGATTGGTCTGCACCAACAGCTCCCCCTCAATCATCAATTGAGGTTTTCTCTGTCTTCTTTATACTTGCCATGTCTTTGAACCTTTGTAACTTAGGTCCATCCAGACTCTTTGTCATCATATCTGCCACTTGTTCTTTTGTTGGAGTGTACATCACTTCAATCTCTTTATCTAGTACCTTTTCCCTCAAGAAATGATACTGAATCTCTATATGCTTAGTCCTGGCATGAAAAACAGGGTTAGCTGCCAAATACAAAGAACTCATATTGTCTCCAAAAATTATTGGAGTACTATGATCAAACTCAAAACTTTTCATCAAGGTCTTCAACCATATCACTTCCTTTGCAGCTTCTACCATTCCCTTATACTCAGCTTCTGTGGATGATAAAGCAACTGTATGTTGCTTCTTTGAACACCAAGACACTAACTTGTCTCCAACATAACATAGATATCCATGAGTAGACCTTCTATCATCTGAGTCACCTGCCCAATCTGCATCACTAAACACTTTGATTCTTGTGTCAGAAGTGAAACCATAATACAGACCTTCACTTAGGGTTCCTTTGATATATCTGAGTACCCTTTGGGCTGCAATCCAATGAGTCTTCTTTGGACAATGCATGAATTGTGACAACACACCTACTGCATATGATAGATCTGGCCTTGTCAAGGTAGCATAGATTAGACTACCTACCAAACTCTGATATTTCTTCATGTCATTGAACTCTTCACCTCCATACCTGCTTAATTTATGATTTACCTCCAATGGTGTAGTTGAGGTCTTGCAATCTTCCATGTTAAACTTGACTAAAAGATTCTTCAAGTATCTCTCTTGTGAAACATATACTCCATGTTGAGTATACACAATCTGCATTCCTAGAAAATAAGATAAGTTTCCCAAGTCACTTATCTTAAACTCCTTCTCTATTTGCTTCTTGAGTTCATTGATTCCTTGAGCATCTGTTCCTGTAACAATAATATCATCAACATAAATGCACATGTAAATATATACATTTTCACTTGCCTTCACTAGCAAGCTACTATCTGCCTTTGATGCTTGAAATCCACATTCATTCAAGAACTTGACCAATCTGTAATTCCAAGCTCTTGGGGCTTGCTTCAACCCATATGAAGCTCTCTTGAGCTTACACACATAATCTGATCCAATTAACTCCATGAAGCCTTCTGGTTGCTCCATATATACTTCATCTGCAATGTAACCATTTAGAAATGCATTTTTCACATCCAATTGTGATAATTTCCATCCTTTGCAAGCGGCAATAGCAATCAATGTCCTAATTGTAGACATCTTAGCAACAGGACTAAAGGTTTCATCATAATCTACCCCATAAGTTTGGGCATAACCTTTGACCACAAGTCTAGCCTTATATCTAGACACCTTACCATCTGCAAACCTCTTTGTTTTATATACCCACTTGCATCCAATGACCTTCTGATTCTTTGGTCTTGGTACTAATTCCCAAGTTTCATTTTCAAGTAGAGCATCATACTCTTCTTGCATTGCCTTCTCCCAATTCTGTTTACCTTTGGCTTCTTCATAAGTAGTTGGATCTTCTTCTGTTTTCACAATGTAAGCATAATCTTTTGTTGTTAGGAAAGATGTATCATAGCTATACCTTATAGGTTCTTTCCTTTCCCTTGTAGATCTTCTGATTTCTGCACTTCTTGAAGTTTCAGCCTCATTTGATTCTGGATCAAATCTTGGCCCTTCTTCTACATGATCCTGCACTCTACATCTAGAGTCAACTTCATCAACAATTTCTTCACATACTTTTACCTTTGCCTTTCCTTTTCTCTGAATTTCTTCAACCCCTGTATACTCATTTGGTGATCCTGTATACCACATATTTTGCTCATCAAATGTCACATCTTTAGTAACAAGAAATTGCTTTGTGGATGGACTCCACAATCTGTAACCCATCTGTCTATCATCATATCCAATAAACACATACTTCTCTGCTTTTGGTTCTAGCTTATGTCTTAATTGTGAAGGAACATAAGCATATGCAATACATCCAAATACTTTACAATGATCAAGACTAGGCTTCTTACCCCACCATGCTTCATAAGGGGTTCCTCCATCCAAAGCTTTGCAAGGCAACCTATTCACAAGGTATGTTGCAGTGTTAATAGCTTCTGCCCATAAGTAATTTGGACAATTCTTTTCCTTCATCATGGCTCTTGCAAACTCTACAAGAGTCCTATTCCTCCTTTCTGCTACTCCATTTTGTTGAGGGGAGTACCTGCAAGTCACTTCTCTTTTGATACCTGCATTCCACAAATAATCATCAAACTCTTTTGAGAAATACTCTCCCCCTCCATCTGATCTTAACCTCTTTAGCTTTTGTCATGTGATCCTTTCTGCATAGACATGAAAATGTTTGAATGTCTTGAAAACTTCTGATTTATCCTTGATTACATACAAAGTAATCCACCTGGTTGCATCATCAACAAACAACACATAATATCTGGATCCATTTATGCTATAGTCCCTTGAGGGACCCCATACATCTGTATGAACCAATTCAAGCATATTTGAATACTTGTACCCTGATTTGTTATAAGAACTCTTATGTGCTTTACCTAATTGACAAGCTTCACACTTGTACACCATATGTTGCCCTTCAATATTTGGCAATCCAAGCACCACCTGATTCTTTGACATCTCCTTTATAGCTCTCTCATTGAAATGACCTAGCCTTTTATGCCATAGGTCTAATTCAGACACCTTTTGACCTCCATAGGTAAACAATGCATGTCCCACATTACCTTGGACTTTGAGAGTGAACAATCTTCCTTCCTTTTTACCTGCAATTATGGTTCTATATCCCTGATTTGGATCTTGTACATAGACACCATCATTTGTGAATCTTACTTCATATCCTTTCTCCACAATTTGCCCTACACTTATCAAATTTTTAGGAATAGTAGGAACATAAAGTACCTTGCTGAGAAGTGTACTTCCACTCTTTGTCTTCACTGATCCAATGCTCTCCACTTTATGTTTGGTATTGTCACCTGTTTGAACTGTATGTCCATTCACCCTAGCTTCCATATCAGTCATCAAAGATAGATTCCCACTCAGATGGTTACTGCACCCTGAGTCAATATAAAACACTCTTTGATCTTCTCCCATTGATTCATGAGTTGCATTCAAGATAAGAGTCATGTCATCCTTCTGATCTGATGCATAATTGTAATAATTATTGTTGTTGGACTGAGATTGGAAGTTTCTTCCACCTCCTCTACCATATGATGTCCTACCACCTCTTCCTCTGAAGTTGCCTCTTTGGTTTCTGCCTCCTCTACCTCTTTGACTATAATTCTGATTGTTGTATCCTCCATTTTGATTGTTATACCAACAATCATTTGCCAAATGATTTGTTCTGCCACAAATCCAACAAGCTTTAGCATTATCTTTGTTCTTACCTCCTCTTCCTTTACCTCTGAAATTTGTCTTCCCTTTTGTGAAGTTAGCTTGATTTGAATTCCCTTCATCATCATTTGATTGCTTTCCCTTGCCATTCTTTTTCTTGTCCTTGGAGTACATAGCTTGACTTGTACTTCTATCATTGTCTCCTTTAAGATCCTGCTCAAAGGTTAGCATGTGTCCTAGCAATTGATTAAGGTCAGGAGTAAAGTGATCAAGTGACAACTCTATAGACAATATAAAAGGCTTCCACTTCTCATCTCCTCTCAAACCTGTAAGTATTTGTCTTACCAACTTTTCCTCTTCAATGTCTTCATCCACTGCTCCCAAACTATCTGCAATATCTTTCATCCTTGCCACATAATCTGAAATTGATTGTGAGCTCTTCTTCTTGAAGGTTGTGAACTCAGCCCATAGTGAGGACTTCCTTGACTTAGTTGTATTTTGGAAATGCTCTTCCAAGGCATTCCAAACATCTGTAGCACTTTCCAAACCTCTGATGTGAGGTAAAAGGTAATCATTTACAGCCATGTAAATGATGCTCCTTGCTTGAGCATCCTTTCTCATCCAAGTCTTCAACATTGCAAGTTCTTCCCTAGTAGGAATACTTGGATCTGCAAACTCAGGTTTTTCTTCATCTCCTGTAATAAATGATATAAGATCTTTGCTCATGAGGTGTGCTTCCATCCTCATGGACCATGCTGGATAGTTCTCCCTATCTAGCTTATCAATCTGCAAGCTTTCTCCCATCTTGTATTCACCTGTGTATTGAAAACTTCAAGCTTTACAACCAATGTATGTACCTTTACTTCGAATTGGACTTCTTTTGCCTTTCTTGATGTCAAATAGTCTTCTCCTCAAGCTTTGACTCCAAGCTTTCACTTCTTAGTCCTTCAAGTGTTGAATTTCTTGAATCTGCAGCAGTCGGGATCCTTCTTTCTTCAAATTGATGTCTCCTGCTCTGATACCACTGATGGAGAGTGTTAATCTCCAAAAGAACAACTTATTCTTGTGATTAGAGCACCTCTATACCAAGAATAAGTTAAAACCTTCCACTCATTCTGAGGATCAACTACTAATTGTCAAAAGGTTAACAAATCTGTGAAGAAGATGATATGCAGAAAAGTCTGCTGCACTATTTCTTCACATTGACCTATCAAATGTGTAAAGTTTTTTATAAAACTTTGTACGAATTATCTCCTAGAGATTGCGCATCTCTTCCAAGTTGAATCACTTCAAAAGATTAAGTATAACTTGAGAAATCAACTTCTCAAGTTACCTATGTCAGAAAATGTCATCCAAAACAGTCGACTTTACACCTGTAACTTTTAAGACTTGGTTCTCCTTGAATAGAACCCGTTTTACAAAATGCTTCTAGACATGAGTAGCTTACCTTCCAACTTAAAGATTAAGCCCTCACTCATGCAAAACTTTAAACTGTGCTAGGAGAAATGATCAAAACATTAACTTCGAAATCTGCGCCTGTTTTAGGAACCAGTGAACATACTCCACATATGAATGTTCCTACACTTAATTCACTCAGCCTGATTACAATTGGAAGCTAAAACTTTGCACAGAGGTCGAGCAACTCTCAACTTAGACTTGTACAAAAGCATTTCACAATTGATCTACTGTAGAAGGAGAACACGCAGAAACATCGGGCGCAAAAATTTTCATTTACTCAGAGAAATTACAACTGAGTGATGAGAGCTAACACAACTAACTTTTTCTCTATCTCATGACTTCTATCTCCCTCATTCTTGACTTCTAACTAATGTCACATATGCTCTCATACATGCCCCAACTTTTCTCAAAGTATTTATAGATAATTTGTACATGATTCTTACTGAACAAAAGATCTAAGTCATCTATGACTATGCTAATGTACATATGTGTACACTTCTCTTGTCCTCTGAATGTAATCTTCTTCCACATTTTAGGAATTGATTCTTCCTTCATCATTTGATCTCCCAAGCCTTCAATTGGTGATTGGTCTGCACCAACATGTTACACAGTATACAAGTGACTGTGCAAGATCAAGGATCAAGTAACCCCCATCAAGTGACAATAGTGTCGAAAGCTATCTTGTGGTAGAGCTTTAGTCAAAGCATCTGCAACATTATCTCGAGTGTGAACCTTCTGAAGAATAATGCGCTCAGTGGCTAAGCAATCTCTAATGAAGTGATACCTCACCTCAATGTGCTTGGTCTTTGCATGATAGACCGGATTCTTAGCCAAAGCAATGGCACTCTGACTATCACTGAGCAAGCAAGGTACATGCTGAGGTCAACCCATATCACAAGCAAGATAAGAAAGCCACAATGCTTCATTACATGCCTCACTTGCTCCAACATACTCTGCTTCTGTGGTGGAAACAGCTGTACATTCTTGACGATGAGATCTCCAAGAGATAGCACCTCCAACAAAATGAAAAATGTATCATGATGTAGACTTACGATTGTCTACACAACCAGCATAAACAGAATCTATGTAACCAATAATGGATGCTTTCCCTCTACCTAAGCATAGACACTTGTCCTTAGTGCTACTCAGATATCTCAAAATCATCTTGACCACTTCCCAATGTTTCTTGCCAGGATTAGACATATATCTTCTCACAACTCCCACTGCAAATGCAATGTTTGGTCTCGTAGCTACCATAGCGTACATGAGACTACCAACAACAGACTGATAGGGAATTTTGGTCATGAATTCCTTTTCCTCATCTAATTTGGGGCAATCATCCTTGCTCAATTTCACATATGTGGGTAAAGGTGTACTCAATGCCTTTCCACCCTGCATATTGAACCTGTGAAGTACTTTGGATATGTACACACTTTGAGACAAGTATATGCATCTTTTACTCCTATCATGAGTAATGTGCATGCCAAGAATATGTTTGGCATCCCCCAAATCCTTCAAATCAAATGTCTGACTCAACTTCTTTTTGAGAATTGACAAGTCATAAGAGGACTTCCCAGTAATCAACATATCATCGACATAAAGTATCAAACATATCAAGCTGCCATCTGAGCATCTCCTTGTGTAGAGACAATGATCCTCATTGCTTCGAGAATGCCTTGAGACTTCATAAAATCATCAAACTTTTGGTACCATTGTCTAGGGGATTGTTTAAGTCCATACAAGCTCTTCTTGAGCTTACAAACTAGACTCTCCTTGCTAGGAACTACATAACGCTCTGGTTGTTCCATATAGATATCATCTGTAAGATCTCCATGCAAGAAAGCAGTTTTCACATCCATTTGGACTAACTCTAAGTCCTCCATTGCAACGAATCCAAGCAACATGCACAGGGTAGTCATCTTGACCATTGGAGAGAAGATTTCCTCGAAATCAACACCATGTTGTTGCTTAAAACCCTTTGCAACAAGTCGTGCTTTATACTTTGGAGAAGCACTATCTGATGTGAATTTCAACTTATATACCCATTTACATGGTAAAGCTTTCCTGCCATTTGGCAAAGGTAATAAATCCCAAGTACCATTCTTGTGAATAGAATCCAACTCACTCTTCATGGCACGCTCCCACTTGACATGATCCTCTGTCTCCATAGCCTCTTTGTAGCAAGAAGGCTCACCGGCATCTGTTAGAATAACAAAATCTAAACCTAGAACATATCTATCAGGTGCTTGTGAGACACGTGCAGAACGTCTCAATTGTTGCTGAATAGGAACATGTGCAGACTGATCTGAATGGACATTCTCTTGAACATCCCTATGTGCAACATTTTTATGCATGCTAACCGGAGGACTAGTATCCTCAAACACCACTCTTCTCACTTCAACCTCCTTAATGGGCTGTTTATGCATCTTAGACTCATTGAAAATGACATCACTACTTCTGATCACTGTCCGTGTTTCAGGATCCCATAAGCGATATCCAAATTGTCCTTCTCGACCATATCCAAGAAAAATGCATTTCTTTGACTTATGGTCCAACTTTTCTCTAAGATTCTTGGGTATATGACCATATGCTTCACACCCAAAAACTCGAAGATGATCATAATATGGTGGCTTCCCTGTCCACAACTCTTGTGCCACTTTGAGACCTTTTGCAGTACTAGGTGAAAGGTTAATCACATGAACTGCACTCAATACTGCTTCTGCCCAAAAGCCTTGTGAGAGGTTTGCATGATGCAACATAGAGACTACTCTATCTTGAAAAGTTCTATTCATCCTCTCAGCTACACCATTCTGTATTGGGGTATAAGGAGCTGTAAACTCTCTACGAATCCCTCTAGACTGGCAGAAAAGGCTAAATTCATGTGAGGTATACTCACCTCCATTATCTAAATGTAAAGCCTTAAGCTTAGTTCCTTTTTCAGTCTCAACTGAAGCAAGCCATTTTTTGAAAGTAGGAAATACCTCATCCTTCGATTTGATAGGATATACCCAAACTTTTCTAGTAACATCATCTATGAAAGGGAAAAAGTAAAGAGAACCACCTAAGGACCTAGTGGCCATAGGACCACACACATCTGTATGACGAGATCTAAAGGTTGCGTTGAAGATTCAATGTGCGTTCTATGCACATTTCCGGTTTGCTTTCCATATTGACAATGCTCACAAAATGAAAAATCAGAGAAAGATAACACATGTAAGTAGCCAGAACGAGAAAGATTTTCCATTCCACTACGTGATATATGGCCCAAACGACCATGCCAAATACAAGCCATAGGCTGTTCAGTAACAGCTAACAAGTGTTCTTTCTGTGATACAAATAAAGGATAAAGTGAGCCAACTTTGCTTCCTTTTTCAATAACCATATTGCCCTTTGATATGCAAAAGGACTGAGCATAGAAGACCACCTTGTAACCAAGGTCATCAAGTTGACCAACTGACATCAAACTACGTGATAACTGAGGTACATGGCATACATTATGCATAGTAAATTTTGAACCATCAATGAATTGGAAAACCACATATCCAATCCCCACAACATCAGATTGGTAAGAGTCACCAAGTCTCATGGTACCAAAAGACTTTGCTACATAATTAGAGAACCATTCTCTATGTGGTGCCACATGGAAAGAAGCACCAGAATCTAGCAGCCAGGTGTGGGAAAGAGAATCAGCCATTAAAGCCTCAGTTGGCACAGTACTATCAGGTGTCAACACATCAGCATCATCAAAAATAGCAGTAATTTCTTCAATCTTCAGAGTCAAAGTAGATGGTGCAGGTAACTGTTTAACATGCTCATCAACATTCTGTCCTTTACCTTTAGCATTCTTTAATGCATAACAGTCTTTCTTCATGTGTCCTTTCTTATGAAAATAATGGCATTCAATATCCCTCTTCCTTGATTTACTTCTACTCTTATTGCATTGACCATTCGTTTCCTTGTTCTTGCTCCTGCCACGTTGTTGATTCTTTCCTTGGTAAGAATAACGAACATTATATGCATCTCCACTTTGAGTGCCAACATTAGATTTTCTGCGAATCTCCTCACTAAAGAGTGCTCCACATATGCCATCATAGACGAGTTTACCACCAGGTGCACTATTGCTAATAGCTGTGCAAAACGTATCCCATGATGATGGCAAGGTGCATAACAACATTACTGCTTTCATTTCATTATCCATATCCATTTTCTGAGCCTGTAACTGAGAGAATATAGCATCAAACTCATTCAGGTGAGCAGCAACACTATTTGTGTCCTTCATACGAAGGTCATATAATTTTCTCATCAGATAGACTTTATTTGATGCTGTCTCTTTTTCATATGTATTGCATAACTTCTTCCAAAGCTCCTCTGCACTTTCACAGTCTAATATTGTAAAGTAAACATTATCTGCTAGGTGCAAGTGAATGGTAGACCTGGCCATTTCATCTAACTCATCCCAATCATCTTCATCCATGTCAGCAGGCTTCTTTGAAATTCCATTTACTGGCTTCCATTGCCTCCTTTGAATCAGCACATCTTTAATCTGATTCTTCCATAGAGCAAAGTTTGTGCCATCAAATTTTCGGATCTCAAAATGGTCTTTGCCCTGCAAGTTATAGATCCTCCTCGGAACACTAGCACTAGACCCTAATCCACCAGATGTGCCTGAGACCTCTGATGCCATGATGGTAGAGAATTGAATAGAATGATAATGGAGCTATAAGAGTCTGAACACCAAGGAATAAGTGTACCAAAGAGTAAATCGACCACTATATAGTTGACAAAACCAGAAATCTGTAAAAATTTTGCCAAAGAATCCTCTGCAAAATGAGCATATGACCAGTGTCAAAATATCATAAAACTATGAGTACTGACATGTTTTCCTGCATAGTGAATCACTGACTCCACTGCATATAATCAGTTACCCAATAGAAGCCAACTAGGCTTATCGAGCACCTATGAACAACTATCATACATCTCCTATGGTGAGGCTGGGTAAGTCTTCCACCTGCATCACCGAAGATAGCTTGACATCTGGGTGTCTCCTAGTTAAGAAAACCTCACCATGACCCTCTTTATCAAACGTAAAAGGCTTTATGCAAAGAATGTAACTGCTATATCAATGACCGCATGGATGTACATAAGCGGTATCCAGAGAAGCGTACATAGTGTGTATGTGCTCAATATATCCAGTAAAATGACACTAAAGGCTGAATACACAGCCCAAAAACTAGCCAATAACACTTGCAAGTGTCTATCAACTCTGATATTTTAGGCTCAAAATACCTGCATAAATTTGCAGCAACTGCTCCCACCAAAACTAAAACCTTTCAAGAAACCTGTAGTTTTACAACTGTGGCTGAAAACACAGCCCCAAAGGTTGATATTTATTGTCAGAGAAGTACAAAGAACACTCTTCTTGATGTTCTTGGACCGGTGTGAAGAGAACTATGTGTAGAAGTATCTGAAATGGCTCCAAAAGACACCCAAAAATGCTTCAAAAATAGGCTTTGAAAGCAAAGAATGAAGCTTTGAGGGACCAAAACATGTTCAAGGTAATGTCAATCTTAGTCTTTCCCCTTCTTCAAACACCACAAGAGTGTAGCTTAGTGGCAAGAGATTGTCACGATTAAGTGAGCTCTGGGGGAATAGTACTAGGATGGGTGACCTCTCGGGAAGTACCGGGAACCTCTATATTCCTTGATCATTGAGGCCCTCCCTTGCATGCAGCCAACGGTGACTTAGGTGACTTGGATGACAAGGTATGCCAAGGTCTATGCCTTGGTATCCACCTTAGTCGTAAGCCTTGGAGAAAGCCTGGGGGGTGCTCACTTCTCTTGCACAAAAGGAACAAAATTTTTGCCTCCAACCTGGCTCTGATACCAGTGAAGTATTTCATTGGTGATGCACCACAGTGCGCTCTCCTTGTTGAGAGTTTCATGACTATATGCTTGGAGTAGAAAACCAAGCTCCTACGACCACATACAGTACTCCGCACAGAGGCTACAAAATACGCAGAAAACACAGTACATAGGGAGCATGAAGATAGACTTCTTAGGTCTTACAAATGCAGTCAAACTTGCAATACTATGACTGACCAGGCCACTATATGTTTTATTAAACAACATATACAAAAAATTGTCCAACGGCCATTTGGTCTTTCACATGGACACTAACAGTAACACTTTCCAAAGAGTGGTTGTAAGCCATATTTTGGATTCAGTCCCCATCATCTTCAGAGCCTCAAGTTTGACCCTTCTTCATCATCAAACCTCTTTCAAGCATCGTTTAGAAACACAAAATTATCGAGAGAGTCTTGGGGAAGCTATTTTGACGAAGGATGGAACATCGCCAACACCTGTACACACTTGAAAATTATTTTTTTGAACCTCTAGATAAGTATCTTGTCAATTTATATGCATTATTTGTTTCTTTTTGCATCATATGACATATAGGACATGCATTTTTGCATAGTAACTAGAGTACGTGTGTAGTTAGATACAGACTCGTATTGTACGATGCATGTATTCTTCTTTACAGTGGCAGATAAGTATTTTATTGCAAGTTAAGGAGGAAAGATGTATAAATTTGTCAAGATGTGTAATCCCCTTTGGTCTATTTATAGTTAGATTGTGCTTGTCGACCCTGTTATTGTGGAAATTGCTTGACGATTTCTTGGTATAATTTTTATGATTTTCAAAATTACTCCGATATGCTATCAAAATTTTAAGAAATTTAGAATGCATATGCATTAAAGAATACAAAATATACTAAACGTTTTTTGTTTTCTTTATTGTCCATTGAGCAAAGGCTTGTGATTAGCTTCTTTTCCGTTGCCATTGATTTACTTAGGTTTACATAGAACATACTATTCTAAAACTAGAGAAAAAAAGTTTTGATTGTCCATCACCATCACCTACTATGGATACCGAACCATCATCCCCTTCTAGGAGAGATACACTCATGGAAGAGAACCCCATAGATTGCATGCAGACCATGAGTAATAGGATTACTAGTCTAGAGAGCACATTTCGTGATATCTTGGTACACATCAGTGGGTCCAAGAAAGAGGAAGATGTGCTAGCTCTTGATTTTCCAGGGATGGATGTAGATGCTCCAGATGAGCATCAAACTCCAGAAGTCCCTAGTGATAGAATCCTAGTAAGAGAGGCCAGATGGCAGCTTAAGGATCTTAAGTCGCCTAAATATCATGGTTCGTCTAGTGCTAGGACTACTGATGCTGTTGAGCAATGGCTGAGCAAGTGGGAACAATGCTTCTGTTTGTGTCATATCATCGATGATAGGCACAAGATTTAGCAGGCTACATATAACCTTATGGACGTTTCCCATAGGTGGTGGCATAAGATCAAACAAGATAAGAAGGAACCCAAGAATTGGGATCAGTTCAAGATCTTGTTCTACAATAATTTTGTATCGCCTGATGAGAGGTCTAGAGTGCTAGACACTTGGTTCTTTATCAGTCAAAAGAACCAAAGAGTTTAGGAGTATGTGGATAAGTATAGAGAGGTGCTTCTTAAAGTACTTGATACTATCCCAAAGTTTTTCCAAGTCCACAAGTTCATCTTGGGACTTAGGGAAACTATTAGACCTTTGATGAGGAAGGAGAGATGTCAGCCCTTGGCACATCCCACAGAGATGGATTTAGTCTATGAGGATGGACATAGGGGCACATGCTTGTAGGCTCAGAGGTCTTCATGGCCTAAGGTGAATCAATCCTTTCACACACCTACTCCTGGTTTGATCAGTGCACAACCTTCTAGAGAGGCTAAGCAAGTGCATATGATCAAGATATTTGTAGGAGGTAAGAAAAAAGTGTCTGCTCTGATTGAAAGGGCTTATAATAAGTCCATACTTACCCATCAACAGAAAGAGAAGGCCATGAAAGAAGGAATGAGGTTGAATTTGGTGATTCTCCATCATCGTTATCATCTCCCATAGTGGCCATGACAGTCACAAAGGAGGTCTTGACTATGCTAGATGCTATGCTTTCACCAATGGCATAGAAAGGATATCAGTTTCCCGACACAAAACTCATTGTCATGAGGAGAGTCATGGCAGGATAGCTTGTCAAGGTACTCTTTGACATTGGGTATACACATAATGTCAATAGTTGCTGACTAGTCAAGAGGTTAGATCTAGAGACTTGCCGTTAGAGTATGCCTACACAGTAGAGTTAGGCGATGGGAAGGGAAATGAGACATGGGATTGACACATTGTTGACCTAGTTATTCAGATCCAGTCCTATGAGGATAGATCGGATTTTCAGATAGCGAGACTAGCATGTTTCGATGTAGTCCTTAGTAAGAAGTGGCATGCGAGGAAGAGACTAGTCATTTACTTTGCTTTGCATGTTTATCAGTTTGACCATGAGAGAAGGTGATTACTAATCCGTGGAGAACCAGATCTCCAAGAGACGTGATTGGTAATTGCTATGACGTTGCTCAAGATTGACAGTAAGTACATTTATTTCCTTTATTTTGTGCATTCATCATCTCTTATGATGGATTCATGCAGTCATGGTGACTCTAGTTGGAATGCTTCAGCACTTTCAGTGAAAGTGAGAACATAATTCCAAGATTTGGTTTTGAAAGAATTACCTTCTTGTTTGCCTCCTTGCAAGAACATAGAGCATAGAATCGAATTGGTACTGGGAGTGAGTCTAACTGGTCGGCCACCATTTCGAATGAGTTTGCAGGAGGAAAATGAAGTTCGCAAGGTCGTGGACGAGTATCTATAGAAAGGGCTGATTAGACCCAGCTATTCACCCTTTGCAGCACCAATTCTTCTAGTGAAGAAGAAAGATGGATCTTAACGGTTGTGCGTTGACTATCGAGCACTCAGTAAGATCACTATCAGACACAATTATTCCATGCCCAGGATTGATGATCTTTTAGATGCTCTAGGTGGAGCCATTGTATTTAGTAAAATAAATATAAAAAGTGGCTACCATCAGATTAAAGTAAGAGATCATGATGTACATAAGATAACTTTCAAGACTTGTTTTGGTCAATATGAGTATTTGGCCATTGTCGGACGTACTAGTTGCCTACAGAATAACAGTACCCCAATTTATAGGTTCGGGAATGGGGATTTACAAATACATAATACTCATAAACATGTGTTTCTATTCCACACCACTTTCAATAATAATGTACAGTCCATAATTTTTCTTCTAAGGCAGTAAATTCTGAATTCCGAATTGCCAGTCTTTCTTCCACTTCTATGGTTGATATACTTTGTCTTTTCATTTCACCGCTCTGTTCCTTGACCTTCGCCTTTAACCTTTGCACTTCTTGTTCGGCCTTCTGCAACTTAGCAGCTAACTCCTTATTGGTTTTCTTCAAACTCTGCTATGACTTCTGTGTTTGTCCAACCTCTGCTTGTACTCGAGCTATAATTTTTGACTTCTCTTCAACAATTACTTTTAAAGTGTTATTCTCTGAGATCGCCTCATTCAAATCATCCATCAGTTCCTCGTTAACTATACTATCTCTAGCAATGCTCTCAGTTCTAAGAGCTTCTACCTCTGCTTGGAGTCAGGTGATCTCCATCATTATCTGCTCTTGTTCTGTAAACCACTTATCTTTTTCCACAATCATGGAATTATATTTATTTCGAAACTCTTCAAGCTTCACCGCACTCCATGACAACCCTCTAGCTAAGTCGCCAAGTATTTCTAGTCTAAACGTTTCATCATTATACATCCAAGGATAAATCACATCTGTGCACCGAAGTGGGGGTAACTTCACCCTTCCTTCCTTAGTCTTCCACTTATCTATTAGTCCACAACTTGAAAAGTATGTAACACTGGAATCTTACTTGAAGAGCTTTCAGAATGATCTCCTTGTTCTTGTTGTTGCTTTTGACGTCTCTCCTCCTCGGCAGCTCTTTTTTCCCTTTTTTCCCCTTCTCTTCTCCGAGATTCATCTTCCTTGTGTTGTTGTTGTCTCTCTTCTTCTTCTTGGTTTCGTGCTGCCTCTTCCTCTCTTGCCTTCCTCTCTACTTCTTCCCTCATTTTCCTCTCTGCTTCTTCCTTTGCTTTTCTCTCTGCTTCTCTCCGTTGATTCTCTACCACCTATCGCCTTCTGGACTCCTCCTCTTCATCAAGCTCTATCTCCGCCTGCTCTTGAGAAGTATTACCTCTGGATTTCTGCTCTGCCATGCTTTTCTTCAGAATCTGTAAAAATACCTTATCCGAGCATACTCTGTATTCTCGAGGTAAGCACATCGGAGTCATGAAAAGCAAAGTAAAAACTACTCCCACCTTGGATTCTAACACTATGTTACTGCTCACGGTACGTCTGAACAACCTGCAAACTTCCTACTTCAGTTTTTGAAAAATGATTTCTGCCCAATTTACCTATGTCTTCGTAGATTCCTTTACCAAGGCGTAGAGCTGCTCGAATACTCCGTAATGCTTAGCTTGCAAATTAATAATCATTCTCGTTAATAACATTCCCAACTTCAAACGGTTGTCATCTGGCAACTGCGCAAATATGTATTCACCGGAACAGGGTTTGTCGAGCAATGCGCAAATTTCTATGGCATCAACAGACTCCGTGCTGGATGTGATGCCCTCATTAGCCACGTTAAAATGTTGAACAATTAGCACTGTAGACAATTGGAACACTTCTTGGCCAATGCGAGTACTAATTTCCTGCAAGTTGATGTCGTTGCCATCTGTCTGCCTCACTATCTCCATGGCGATATCCTTTGCCTACGGATGAGGTCAAATGCTGCACCAATCCAGCATTGCTCATTGCAAAAGACCCCTACACTCGAACCAGTCCTTTTGCTCTTACAACAACTTCTCTGGGATGTATAGTAGGTGGCAATCGGAGAAGTAGACCGCCATAGCTGTACTTCTGATCTTCAGCTTCCCTATTCTAATGCACAGTAGCTCTACTCGTTGTAGTCGCTCTGTACGCAAACTCAGAAAATAATCCGAATTTGGCAAAGTGTGCAACCTTTTATGCGTGACCTGCCTGTGTAGAGAGCTACGAGTCTGAGCCATGATTACTGATTAAGGAATCATAACTTGCAAATCTGCACTGATTTTTGGCTCTCAAAATAAGAAACAATCATCAGATTTGAAATGTTGTGGCCGCTATCGTTCGTTGGTTGCTTGTACGATTGCATCTTAAGTAGTTACACTGTGCATCATGCCTGAGATCCCATGATCCAATATATTTAATGGTAATATTTGTATTTAGAAAAAGAAATTAACGAGAACATTGATAGGGCCTTAATTTAGACCCATTAATGACAGTCGAGAGAACTTCTCCAGTCAAGGTATCCAACCGAAATGAATTGGGACCGCACATCACATGAATCTGAAATGGACTAGTCCACCGTAATTTCAATTTAACCATCTTTCTCTTCATTTTGGAGTGAAAATACAAAATTAGATCCCCTAGTCAAAACATCTTAGTTTTAAGATTGTGATCATGCCACATCTTCTGAAGGCTCTGAACTTCCTAGAGCAATAAAAAGCTATGATAATGTTGTTCATCTAATCGCCACAACTGATCCATTCGATACACAAAAGACTCCTCCGGAACCAACTGCTTCAACACCTCAATCCGGAGACTGGGTATTGCAAATTCAAAGGGTAGTATGGCCTCATTTCAATAGAGCAATTTGAAAGGTGTCCTACCTACTGAAACTTTATAAGCAGTCTTGTAAGCCCAGAGGACTGTAGGGAGCATAATTTCCCACTCATCGACTGAATCAAGCAACAATTTTCGGAGCATATGCAGTAAAACTTTGTTCGTGCTTTCTGCCAATCCATTCACCCGAGGATAATAGGGGGAACTAAATTTATGCTTAATTTGGTAGTCTGCGGTGAGTTTGGCAATCAACTGATTCAAAAAATGAGTTCCTCGATCGGAAAGTAATTCCAGTGGTAATCCATAACATGGAAAGATATCATTTAGCAATTTCCTTGCTATTGTTAGTGTAGTAGCTTGCTTAGTTGCCCATGCCTCGGCCCAGCATGTACAATAATCCATATAGGTTAAAATGTAGAGGGCTTTGGTATGCATGGCCGGTGGTTTGATGGGACCAATGAAGTCTAAACCCCATTTCTGAAAAGGTTCGAGGGGAAAAATTGTTGGGAAAGATGCATGGACACCCCAAGTGATGATTAGGCACTACCAAATCCTGCTTAGTACCAGCCCTTGGTAGCTTCAAAGTTGATACATGGATCCTCTTAGCTTTCCAATGACACCATAAAAGTGCCTATGTACTTTGGAAATGATGTACGAAAAGATTTGATCAAAACAGACTACTTCTCAATAGAAGAATCCAAGAAAACTTTCTATTTTGGATCATACACCTGCTGCTTGTAATGCTCAGTACAACCAGTGCAGTAGGAATTGGAAAAATTCCTTTTAGAGGTATCTAATTAGCTTAGTAAGCTAATGATTCCAAGTGGAATCACTTGAAATGATCAACTACGCACAGAGAAAGCAATTTAGCAAAATTATCATTACCCTCGATTTTTTAGGACCTCTCCATGTATTGACCAGTGAGTGCTTCGATGCAAATTTCTCTCAATTGACTAAATAGACTTGCTTGAAAACTTTGTCAACATGTAGATAACTTGGCACTGGTTCCAACAAGCTATAAATCATTGAATTTGGTGGAGAAATGAGTGAGATATGAGCAACACAAGTTGACAGTAGAGAATGACTATAACAGAGATGTCATAGATGAACAATGTAAGTATAATGTATTAATGAACAATGTTGTACAATGTGATAGGTTTGGTAATCATAGCCTTATGATGATGAATGGTGTAGGCTACAATGTAGTCCTTCCACACATACAGAAACACAATGGAGAGCTCGGGATATGACTACTCTATTCGCGACATTTTCATAGGAGTTTATATAAATGTTCCAATCAAATTTGAATTTGAATTCAAATTTTGGCTCTCTCTAAAAAGTGTACCCTTATTCTAGGAGATATTCTCTCATGTGATTGTTCCATTTCAAGTAATCAAGTCCACGACCTTTTGTAGGTAGTTACAAATGTTCTCAAGTCAAAAAATGACTTTTACAAGGGCAAAGAAGTAATCCTCCACTAGCAATGGTTTCCATGGAGCTTCATATGTGCATGAGCTACAAGCCAAATGTGTAGGCTTGTGATTTCCACCAACAGCTCCCCCTCAAGCCAAACATTTTGGCTTGGTCTTCACTTCTAGTCTTCATGAACATCCTACAATCCAATCATTGCTTTAAACCTACAAAGTTTTGTACCATCTAATGCTTTAGTCAACAAATCTGCACATTGCATGTTAGTTGATACATAAGCTAGCTGAATATCTTTGCTTACTAACTTCTCTCTCACATAGTGGTAATGAACCTCTATGTGCTTGGTCCTAGCATGATAAAGAGGATTAGCTGCAAGATGTAATGAACTTGTATTATCTCCAAAGATCATTGGAGATGTAGTATGCAAGCCCAATTCTGTATACAACAATCTGATCCATATGGCCTCTTGAGTAGCATTGGCCAATCCTCTATACTCTACCTCTGTAGAAGATAAAGCAACAGTAGGTTGCTTCTTTGAAGACCATGATATTGGCTTATCTCCTGCAAATGAAAGGTACCCTGAGGTACTCCTCCTATCATCTTTACATCCTGCCCAATCTGCATCTAAATAAATTTTAATGTCTAAGCCCGATGTATAAAGGAAATACAAACCATGATGTTGTGTAACCTTAAGGTACTTCAAAATCCTTTTTGTAGCCTCCAAGTGAGGTGCCCTAGGCTTATGCATAAACTAGCTTAGCACTCTTACTCCATAAGCAATGTCTATCCTGGTCAAGATAGCATAATTCAAGCTTCCCACTATGCTTTGATAACATGTAATATCATTAAGTACATCATGTTCACGAGCACTTAATTTTAGGTTTACCTCCATTGGAGTACTTACAACTTTGGCATCCTACAAATGAAACTTCAACATATCCTGTATGTACTTTCTCTGAGTAATGTAAATGCCAGAGTTAGTGTAGACTAACTCAAGTCCAAGGAAATATTTTAGTGATCCAAGGTCACTAATTTTGAACTCCTTCATCATCTAATTCTTGATCTGTTTGATGCCATTAGCATTGTTACCTATAAGTATGATATCATCAACATATACACATAGGTATATTACCTCTGAATTACTTCTCTTGATGAATAGAGAAGTATCTGCTTTACTCATGACAAAACCTTGGTCCTGAAGATATGTGGTCAACCTATGGTTCCATGCCATAGGTGCTTGCTTCAATCCATAAAGAGCTTTATTCAGTTTGCATACATATATTACCTTGTTTGGATCCTCATAGCCAAGAGGTTGTGACATGTACACCTCCTTTGAAATCCAGCCATTTACAAATGCATTTTTTACTTCCAACTGATACATGTTCCAATTCTTTGATGCAACCACACAGGTGAGAAGGTTTCCTCATAGCCAATGCCTTGGGTTTGTGCAAAATCCTTAGCCACAAGTCTAGCTTTGTACCTGCTTATTGACCCATCAGAATTTCTTTTTATCTTGTATATCCATCTAGAACCAATTACCTTCATAGACTCCTTCTTTGGTACTAGTTCCCATGTATCACTCTCTTTGAGTGCTTCAATTTCCTCATCCATAGCTTCCTTCCATTCTGCCTTGGTCTTAGCTTCTTCATATGATGTTGGTTCTTCAATTGATAAATCTTTTGAAATATAAATAGAATTCTTAATAACAAGGGAGGTGTCATATCCATATCTGCTTGGTTTCTTGCTCTCCCTCTGTGATCTTCTGATTGCTTGATTAGAGGATTCAGGTATATCCTATAATTTCTTCATCTTGAGTTTACCTTTGGACTTCCATGCCTTGAACTCTTCAAGGTTGATGATGTCTTCATCATCTGAATTGGTGTCTTCATTTTGAGTAGGCTCCTCCTTAGTAAGGCTTGGAAATTCCTCTTCCAAGTCATAAGGTAGATTTACCTTCCTGCATTCACTATCAAACCAAGAGTCAGTTTCATCAAAGACATCTCTAATGACCATGAATCCCTTGTTTGATGGATTGTAGAACCTGTAACCTTTCTGATTTAGATCATATCCAATGAGGATGCACTTCTCTACCTTAGGATCTAGCTTACCTCTTATATGAGAAGGGATATGCACATATGCTACACATCCAAAGATCCTGCAATGATCAAGTGAAGGTCTTCTACCATGCCATGCTTCATAAGGGGTCATCCCATCAAGGGATTTGGATGGCAACCTATTTACCAAATAAGTGGCAATAGATACACTTTCTGCCCACAAATAGTTAGGTAATTTTTTCTCATTCAACATTGACCTAGCTGTTTCAACAATCAATCTATTTCTTCTTTGTGCTACCCCATTCTGCTTAGGAGTATACCTTGTGATAATTTCTCTTTTAATTCCTCTGTCCTACAAGAATGCATCAAAATCATTTGAGAAGTACTCACCTCCTCCATCTGAACTTAACCTTTTTAGATTTCTCCCTGTTTGATTCTCAACAAGTGCAAGATACTGTTTAAAGCAACTGAATACTTCATCTTTGTGTTTCATAAAGTCCAATACAATCCACCTACAGTAATCATCAATGAAAGATACATAATACCTTGATCCAGATATTGAGGGATCCTTGCTTGGTCCCCATACATCTGTATGAACAAGTTCTAGGTAGTCCTCATGCATGTAGCCTTTCCTTGAGAATGGTAACCTGTGAGACTTTCCAAACTGACAAGCACTACACTTATAAATCATGTGTTGCTTGGATACATTAGGTATCCCAAGTACACATTGATCTTTGCATATTTTTTTTTAAGGTTCTTTCACCTACATGCCCTTATCTTTTGTGCCAAATTTCAAGCTCCGATAAAGTTTGATCTTTATAACTATAGAGTGCAATGTTCTTTGTATCCTCAAGTTCAAAAGTGAAAAGTCTACCTGTCTTTTCTCCTTTAGCAATTCTCTTGGACCCATGCTTGGGATCCTCCACAAATGCTCCATATTGGTTGAATCTAACCTGCAAACCTTTTTCCACAATCTGTCCAATACTCATCAAATTCTTGGTAATAGTTGGTACATATAGAACCCTACTCAACAGATTTTTGTTCGCATCAGAGGTCTAACATTTCCAAATTTAATAACTGAGTGCTTGGTGTCATCACCTATTTGTACCTGATGCTTACCCTTTGGTTCCTCAAGGTCAGAGAGAAGAGATACATTGCCTCCCACATGATTTGAGCACCCTGAGTCAATGTAGAAGAGATGGTCATCATTTATACCTGGCTTTGAAGTCATGTTCATGATCAGAAGAGAATCTTCTTGCTCCTCTGTGTAGTTGTTGTAATCCTTTCTGGATTTGTATCCTCCTTGGTAGTTGCCATTGTAATTGTTGTTGTAATTGTTGTTGTATCCTTGGTGATTGTTGAAACTGCCTCTTGATTGTGTGTATCCACCTCTTTTATATCCTCTACCTCTCTAATTCTTGAAGTTCCTGAAACACTCATCTGTAGTATAATTTGATAAACCACAAATATTGCATGGTGAGGAGTTATAAGGTCTCCCCCTACCTTGCTTACCTCCTCTTCCCCTTCCTCTTGATGATCTACCTTTCGAGGTAGTTCCCTCATCTTCTATTTTCTTGTTCTTGCATTTCTCTTTAGACTTATTCTTATTAGTGTATAGGGCAGAAGAGCTATTACTTCTTGATGAGTCTCCATTCTTGTTGAGCTTGGCTTCATGGGTGAATAATTGCCCCATGAGTGTGGTAAGGTCTGGAATCTGTATGTTCATGTACAAGTCCATGGAAGCTGTGGAGCTTTCCCATTTTTCATCTACTTTAATACCATTGATGACTTGCCTTACAATCTGCTCCTCTTCAATTTCTTCTCCTATACTTGCTAACTGATCTGCTACATCTTTAACTTTGGTCACATACTCTGAGATAGCTTGCTTAGGTTGCTTCCTTTGGGTTGTGAATTCAATCCACAACTGATTCTTCCTGGCCCTTGTGTTGGAAGAGAAATAAGAGGACAATGTTTCCCAAGTTTCTTGGGATGTCTTACAGTTCCTAATATGTGGAAGAAGAAAATCAGAAATTGAGTTGAGTAAGTAAGACCTTGCTACTGCATCGTTGGCACACCATGTGTTGAGTCTTTCATGCTCTTCCTTTGTAGGTTGTCCTTTGCTTCTGAATATGGGCATCTCCTCATCTCCTAAGATGTATCCATAGAGGCTCCTTCCTTGTAGGTATGTCTTCATCCTTAGAGACCATGGTTGATAGTTGTTCCTTTCTAATTTATCAATGAAAGAAGGAAGACCATCTCCCATTTTACCTTAGATTTGCCATGATACCATTGTTGGGAAAGATGCATGGACACTCCAAGTGGAGTAGGCCCTGCCAAATCCTGCTTAGTACCAGCCCTTGGTAGCTTCAAAGTTGATAAGTGGACCCTCTTAGCTTTCCAATGACACCATAAAAGTGCCTATGTACTTTGGAAATGATGTATAAAAAGATTTGATCAAAACAGACTACTTCTCAATAGAAGAATCCAAGAAAACTTTCTATTTTGGATCATACACCTGCTGCTTGTAATGCTCAGTACAACCAATACAGTAGGAATTGGAAAAATTCCTTTTAGAGGTATCTAATTAGATTAGTAAGCTAATGATTCCAAGTGGAATCACTTGAAATGATCAACTATGCATACAGAAACCAATTTACCAAAATTATCATTACCCCCAATTTTTTAGGACCTCTGCAGGTATTGACTAGTGAGTGCTTCGATGCAGATTTCTCTCAATTGACTAAATAGAATTGCTTCAAACTTTGTCAGCATGTAGATAACTTGGAGCTGGTTCCAACAAGCTATAGATCATTGAATTTGGGAGAGAAGTGAGTGAGATATGAGCAGCACAAGTTGACAATAGAGAATGACTATAATAGAGATGTTATAGATGAACAATGTAAGTATAATGTATTAATGAACAATGTTGTACAATGTCATAGGCTTGGTAATCATAGAATTATGATGATGAATGGTGTAGGCTACAATGTAGTCCTTCCACACATACAGAAACACAATGGAGAGCTCGAGATATGACTACTCTATTCGTGACATTTTCATAGGTGTTTATATAAATGCTCCAATCAAATTTGAATTTGAATTCAAATTTTGGCTCTCTCTAAAAAGTGTACCCTTATTCTAGGAGATACTCTCTCATGTGATTGTTCCATTTCAACTAATCAAGTCCACGACTTTTTGTAGGTAGTTACAAATATTCTCAAGTCAAAAAATGACTTTTACAAGGGTAAAGAAGTAATCCTACACTAGCAATGGTTTCCATGGAGCTTCATATGTGTATGAGCTACAAGACAAATGTGTAGGCTTGTGATTTGCACCAACAAAAATCACCTGCAATGGAAAGAGTGCTGACTATCGCAAGATTCTCTAGTTCGTTGGCATGGATCATAATTTTGTACTACTTGTTGCACATCCAAGTACATTGTTGGCCACCATAATCTAGATTGTTGGATTTTCTGCACCGTAATCAAAGGATTGAAGTGTCCGCTAGCTTTGCCAGGATGAGCCTCCAAAATGACGGCCTGCACCTCGTGTGGAGGAATGCAGCACATCCACACACCAATTGGGTCCTTATGATATAATTTGCCCATAATAACAGTAAACCTATGGCTGTGGAGGCCAAGTTTTTTTCATGCTGCAGAACTTAAGTAGGAGGGAGCAATACCATTCTCAAGAAAACTGAGCATTTCTTCGTACCATGTGGGGTAGATATGCGGAGCATTGTCCACTTCGACTACTGAAAAAACTTCTGCATCTGAAAGAGTGATCAACTCCGTGAGGGGGTTCCCCATGATCGATGCATGAGAGAAAGTCGGCAAAAGCATGGCTAGTGCCTGGGTGATGAACGATATCAAATTCGAATTCTTGTAAAAGCAGGACCCACCAAGCAAGGTGGCCCACCAAATTCTGCTATTTAAGCAAATATAATAGCGCACTATGATGTACATGAAAACTGAATGCGCGATCCAAAAAGTAATGCTGGAACTTCTTTATTGAATAAGTCAGACCTAAACATTCTCATTTTATCATCGAGTAATTCTGTTCAATAGTTCTGAGTCTCCGACTAGCATAGTACACAGGGTAGAACCAACTTCGATCCTCCTTCTGCATCAAGGCACTTCCAATAGCTCTATCTGAAGCATCCACAAATACATGGAATGATTGTGTCCAGTCTAGAGCTTTCAGTATCGGTGCGGTGGTTAGCATTTTCCAACGCGGTCAAATGCTATTTGTGCTTCAGACGTCCAGACAAAGCCCGCAGGTTTCACAAGTGCTATCTTGTTTAATGGAATGGCTATATGAGCAAGACCCCGCAAGTGCCTACCATGCCATCACACTTGACCGAAAAAACGTAATACTTCCTTTGGATTGTGGGGTGCTGGAGTTTCTAAGATAACTTTGATCTTATCTAGATCCACTACTATGCCCTTTTCCAAAATTACATGGCCCAATAATTTATCACATTTAACTGCAAAAATTATTCGAGTTCAAACAAAGGTGGACTTGTCGACAGGAATCAAAACAGGCTCGCAAATGTTCCAGATGAGTTGCCATGGTGCTCGAAACAGAGAAATGATCCAGAAAAATGTGCATAAATGAAGTAAGATATGGGGTGAAAATTTGTTGCATGCATTGTTGGAAAGTACTCGGTGCAATCAAGAAATTAATACATTTCCCTTCCTACAACCTCATCGAGCATACTGTCGAAAACTAGTAAGGGAAAATGATATGGTATAGTGGCCGCATTTAGTTTCGTGTAATGAACACAAATCCGTAATTGTTTATTTTTCTTCGGAACAATCACTACGGGGGAGACCCATTCCAGATTTTCAATGGGCACAATGTTGTCGACTTTTATCAGTCTGTCCAACTCGTGTTTAACATGCTCTCCAAAATTAGGGTTCATTCTATACAAGTGCTGCATTACTGCGGTAGCATCTGGCTTAAGCAAAATCTGGTGATGATAAAGCTTTGGATCCAGGCCTTTCATGTCTGAATGTGTCCAAGAAAAGACATCTTTGTATTGCTGCAACAAGGCAATCAAGGCCATCTGAAAGTCTGGAGCAAGCTCCAAACAGATTCGGATTGGCTTAGGCTCTTCTGTAGTCCCCAAATTGACCACCTCTAAAGAATCTTCTTCCACACTTATTCGGCCATTCTCCATAGGATCTTTGATCACTGGTTCAATGCTATCCTCATCCTGCAATTCCAAAGATTCTGTATGCACCACGGCCGCTGTACTGTCCCATTCAGAACTGGTGATTGAATTCACATCGACTACACCGAATGAGAGTAAATCCATATTTGCTTCCAAAAATTGATGTTCCTCATCTTCATCAAGTCCATCGAGCATATGCGGAGGCTCTACTAATACTGGTTTATGCTCCAGAAGGCAATGGTACTCTTCATCTAAAGGAACAAAAAACTTGGCATGCCCTCTCGGAAAGTAATTGTCTTTTGATCCCAATTCTGACGAACTTTAGCATTGCATAACCACGGCCGGCCCAATAATAAGCTATAATCTAAATTTTTACCCTTCAGCTCCAATACAACAAATGTAATATTAAATAAGACCTGTGCAATATGAATAGGGATATCTTTGACCATCCCCAGTGGTTGTACCCTTGATTGGCCTGCCATTTGAACAAAGAAGGGAGTTGGGTCAATGCTATTCCAACCCATTTTCTTATAGGTGGTGGTAGATGCAATATTGATACTAGAACCCCCATCAATCACAACCTTTGGAATAGCTTTATTTTTATACTGTACTGTAATCATAGAAACCGCATAATCCACTATTCTGTGTGGCACATTCCTTACCATTGAGACAGAGGGTTCCAGATTTTCAAAAGATGTATATTTTTCTTGTAGTTATTGTAGTAACTGTGTCCCAAAAACACCCCCAAAGACAGTTTGATGTGTGATTCCTGTAGAAATTTACAATACTCCTTATTACTGGTGGTTCGTAATCTTTACACCCTTGCTTTCACCCATCCAAACCTTGTTTTTGTGTTAGACCTATATCCGGTCCAGTACCAATCGGTGGCTCTTGCGAGATTTCTTCAAATTTCATGCCAACTATATTTTTTTTACGATTCTTTCTGGAAGATTCCGCTGGAAATAGTGGAGAATCCACATAGTGCGACAGGTGCTCCATAGCCCACTGTACTGGTTTCTTAAAAGTTTGCTTTTGCTCCACAGGTGTTAAATAATCCCATTTCTGTCCACTTGAATACTCTTTCTGAGACTGGGTGACTACTGATGCTGACGGCTCCAAAAACTCCAAAGTCACCACATTGGTCATAGGCACCTTGAGCTTCGCTTCTTGCTTCTGCTGATCGTATTCCTTAGCCTCCTCACATTCCCACGGTCTATGACCATATTGTAGACAAAACTGACACTAAATTGGGCGATTACCAGGGTTACCTGGTCTAGGTTATTCAAATCTCCATCCTCTACCAAACTCCTATCTGTTTTGCTAGAAGCCACATCGCTGCTGTGAAAATTGCTGTGAATCCAGATATTGAGATGGTCCTGCAAGTCTAGCATCTTGACTGTTCTGCCATTGTCCGATAGAAACTTGGGGCTTATACCCAATAAAAATTCCTTTGCAAGAAGGTACCTCTACTTGTGCAATAGCCACCAAGGTATTTCACGCATTAAAGCGACATTCCTCCAAACTGTGATTAGTTTTGTTACAAATAGGGCAAAATACCTGATTAAGCGCACAATCGGTCATGATGTGGTGTGCATTCTTGCACGGTAGGAAATGCAGGTGTTTCTCTGGGGTCTCACCCTTCTTGAACACCAAATTAGTCTTCTCAGTGCCCAAATTGGCAAATTGCATCTTTCGATCCATCCTGATCGCTAAGTCAATAATCTGATCTAGCCTACGGGATTGGTCAACTATATACATACAAATTTTCTCTTTGATGGGTGGCTGAAGTCCGTCAACAGAGAATTCTGTTAACAATTTTTTGGTAGGACATTTGTCTACCGAAAACTACTGCAACGTAGAGCTAAAATCTGATGCATACTATTCAACCGCCCCTTTTTGTAGCATATACTGAAGTGAAGAATGTAACTCCGAAACAATCTTAGTAGTCTGAAACTGCTCTAAAAATGCCGCCTTCAATTCATCATATGTTGAGAAGTAATCAGAAGGGTACTCAATAAGACATTTTATGGCATCACCGACTAACATGGCTTGGAACACCTGGAACTTGTGCCGATTGTCATGCAAATTATGATAGTTACATAGGTATTGATTCTCAAATGTCCATACATGCACATCTGGATTCTCGTCCAATCATCCATGGAAATGAGTATAATTTAACACTCGTAATGGGTGCCTATTCGCCATCAAACCACTGAGCATCTATAAGGTACCGGTTTGAGGTGAGGGTATTAGAGTTAACTCCAATTTTGGTGGGGGTATGCTAGCACCGCTTTGACCTACTTCACAAGGTATTTCTCTTCCTATAAGTGGTTCTGCTGGTCGGTTTCACTGAATTCCCCTTGCAACATACTTTAGCTAATTTATTGTCCTTCCACTCAAAGACTAGATCCTTCAAAAGCTTGGGGGGTAAAACTCTACTTTCCACCCAAAACTATACTTCCTGTGTAATGGTAATTGCATCCTCAAGAGGAATGTCTTCAAGCTTCAATGTTGCGAGTGTCTACTACACGAATTTGTCTAGATAATCGTGATGATGAATCTTTTGTAAGTACTCCTTGCCACTTTGTATGAGCATCAATCCACTTTGTGCTGGGTTCTGTTACCCCATCCCATCGTGGTCGCCATATGTTGGACGTACTATTTTCCTACAGACTAACAGTACCCCAATTTATAGGTTCGAGAATAGGGATTTACGAATACACAATACTCGTAAACATGTGTTTTTGTTCCACATTGCTTTCAATAGTAATGATTATTAACAGAGACACTTAGTACCATATAGTGTACACTAAGTCATACTTGTGCAGCAGTAAATACTTCTTGATTATCAATAAGAGTGTGTTACATCACAATATCATCTCTGCAATCAAACTTTGGAGAATACAAACTTTGTCTTTTCCGTATCTGCATATCTACTCATTTCGTATTCATTACTTCCGGAATCTGTCCGTAAGATACGACATCGTAGTTCTTCCCAAGGGTAGGGACTTTGCACCGTTCCAAACTTCCAAAATATAGAATAATGGGAATTACCAATTTTCGAAAAACTCTTGACATCTTCGTAAACCTCCATTCGATTACATTGGAAATAAGAATTGTGATTACAATGAAAGTGGTCTTCCATACCGGCTGTTAAAACCATGCCATTTGGTTTGACTAATGCACCAGCTACATTTATAATGTTAATGAATGATATTTTACATCCATTCATTGGAAAATGTGTTGTTGATTTTGTTGATGATTTGTTAGTGTATAATAGGACTGTGCATGAGCATGAAAATCATCTGAGATTAGTATTGAATGTGTTAAAAGAAAATCAGTTGTATGTTAATCCAGAGAAAACTCAGTTGTTTCTTTCAAGGATCTAACACTCCCCCCTTCTTGCTTTTTGTTGTCCTTGACAGACATCTTTGTGGAATCTAGGATGAGTGTAGGCATTGATGCACATATGTCAAGTGTTGAATATTGACATCATAGTACATTAGCTTTTTAAATAGGTAGATTGGAGCTTTTTGGAGACTACTTTTGGATTTTTTAAATATCTTTTTATGTGTATGCTCAAAAAGAAAAATGAATGGTGTGCTGAAAGAAAATAAAAGATTATGAAATGAGGGTGTGCATGAGTGATTTGTTAACCTTCAAAAGCAAAATAAAAGATGGATGGAAAAACAAAAAATAAGTTGGATTGGGATTGAAGGGTTGTGTATATAGTGATGGATAAAAAGGAAATAAGACTACTTCCATGACCATAATAAAAGGAAAAATTACTAGAGATGTAATGTGGAAGTAGTCATAGGAGGACTATTTAGTGCAGTGCATGGGTATGAGGCAATGGTGTTTGATGCACGACCTTGTAGTGTGGCCCTATGAATGCAACTTTAGATGCATTTATTTAAAAGCATGTGAAAAATGTAGGTCTTGAGCAATATGCCCAAGGGTTATCTGATGAAAGAGGATACCTAATCTATGATGATGGGATTTTTTTCCATTTTTCTTTAATTTACCAGCCTTACGAGGGGCATACAGTGAGCACGGAACCTTGTTTTCCATGCTAGAATAAAGCATCTTGAGGTGCATTATCATGTCATCAGGGAGAAGGTATTAGCAAGTGATATTGACCTTATTTATGTGAGGATCGATGAGCACGTTGCTGATATTTTCACTAATGCACTTGGCACTAAGAAGTTGAAGAAGTTTCAAAAGATGCTTGGATTACAAGATATTATGTAGAGCTTGAGGGGGAGTGTTGACATATCAAGCTCAACATGTGATGGTCTCAGATGACATGTATCACCTTTTAATTTCTCTGACATGTATAGTGGTCACACCTATATATGTCATAGATACTTCATTGAGATTTACTAGGTTTATCTACCAAGAGTGATGAAACATTTGTTCTTGCCAACTCACTCATTCATGGACATTTGGATTTTTCCTTATGTACTATTCTTTATGTATTGTACTTGTTGTATTGTTGTTTTAGGTCATTATTGTACATTCCTTTTATGTAATAGAAGGAGAAGAAGAAGAAGATTATTCTTTCTTGCCTCAATCTATGTGTGTGATCCTCTTTGAGTGTGAGAGTGTATGTGAGCTCTCTTCCTTATCTCCTTCCTGGTCACATGAACAAGCTGCAATTTTTGAGTAGCTTGTATTGAATTACCTTTTGGGAAGGAGGAACACTACATTTTGCCCAAAATACACCCTTTAGAGACATGTTTACAAGGTCCCTCAAGGTTGGGCAGAGGGACACCATTTCAGATTTCTACAAGCATAGAAAACTAGCAAAATTCAGATGACCAAAGCATGCATGCCGAATTTGCATCTAACAGAGCCTCATTATCTTGAACTATACATGTTGAATCATTCACACATTTTGGATAGTCTATGAGCTTAGAGAGCCCATGACATAAAACGCTAGAAGTAATAATGACATCACCATTTCAGAGATCATGAAATGTACACTTGTTATCAACAAATTTGACAATCAAGCCAATCTTGACTAATGGTGAATTGAGAAAAGATTTTTCTTGATCCCTAGAACAAACAAAAAATCTGACAGACTACCATCAGAAGTAAGTCAAAATGATCTTACCAACTCCCATGATAGGATAAGAGGAGTTACACGTGAGAGTATTCCTTATAGGGGTAGGCTCAAGTGAACAGAAGAAACTGAACTATGAGGTGATATGTTTGGTTGCTCCACTATCAAAGTACCAAAAATATGAGTCTACTATAGACATACACTATCCATTAGAAGATGGGTCCTAGCTACAAATAGTAGTAAACACCTATTCTTCATTTTGCAAAATATTAGGAGACTCTGTTTTAGCTGTAGAGGCATTTGCAACAATTGTTCAAGTCTCTTTCTTCTTTGCCTCTTTTGCACCCACTTTTGGACAACTCTTCATGACATGATCATTTTCTTTACAATATTTGCAAAACAATTTCGGCTTTTTTGATTGCTTCGCACCTTTTTCTTCCTTTTTCAACTGTGCAAAATTAGTAGATTTCTGCTTACTAATAGATGAGATCCATTTACCTTTGCCCTTCTGACTACCCAACTGTTGAAGCTCAAAGTCAAGGACAAAGCATGGAAGCACATCAAAAGGTGGACACACGAGGAAAGGGAGCAAGTAGGGAGCTCCAAGAAGTGTATGTCAAATTTTCAGAAGAATCCCCTACAAAAATAGTGATTTTCATCACTAGAAACCATTGTAAATACCATTATCTATTTTTAGTAACTCCATTTTGTTCAAGCCGAGGAGTCCTCGAGCTTGAGGAGTATTAGAAGTACCATCATACCAATTTTCATAATTTTTAGACTTCGTTTGAGCCCTCAAATAAGCCCTGGAACCTAATTTTTAACTAGGCCGGACACTAGGTCTGGACAGGGCCAAAACTAGTCAAAAAACTATAAAAAGAGCTAGAGAGCTCATTTTTGGGGTTAGCTGGTTAGAGAATAGAACTTTTGTAAGAGAACTCTTTTGCAATCTAAGCTTTCCATTGTTCCTCTCTTTGATCTTACTTTGTGCGCGTGTGTGTGTATGTGTGTGCATGTTTGTGTGCTTTCACTCACGCACTTGTGCCTTCACTTGCTCGTGGTCTTCATACCGGTCCTCACGTCTCCACGGATTGACAAGTAAAGGAGGTGGTGCTTACTCTTGAGCTACACCAAATTTTGGCGCCGTTGCCGGGGAGAGAGCTTCGAGGACGAGCGTTGTGATGGTAAGATCGTAGATTTGCGACGTTGGAAGGTAAAAAAAAAAACTGTCATTTCAGTTCATTTTCTGTTTTTTCCTCTTCATCTTCATCATCATCATCATCTCCACCTTCTTCCATCTTCTTCTTCACAGAAATTTCTTGTTTTTAGTGCATTTTCACCATTTTCATACCATTTTTCATGCATTATTGTGTGGGAAGGAGTTAGGAGGTGCAAGGGAGAGCAAGCGCTGCATTTTTTTTTATGATTTTCTGCTCATACGGAGCTCGCCATAGCCGGCGCTCAGAAATTTGAATTTCCCGCCAAAAAACGCGATTCTGTGATGAAAATCGCGATTCTGTGAAAATTCAAAATTTTTTGAAAAATCACGATTTTCAGTTTTCCCGCCTAAAAGTTGGTTGAAAAAAATCGCGATTCTGTGTTTTTCTCAAAAAAAAAAAAAAAAAAAAAAAAACGATTCTCTGCTCAAAATCGCGATTCTAAAAAAAACACGATTCTCTGCTCAAAATCGCGATTCTCACCAATCACGATTTTCAGCAAAAACACGATTTTGTGAAAAAGGCGATTTTGTGAAAACACGATTTTTTGCTCAAAATCGCGATTTTCAAAAACACGATTTTGTGCTCAACATCGCGATTTTCATGTGAAAAATACGATTTTCAAAAAACACGATTCTCTGCTCAAAATCGCGATTCTCACCAATCACGATTTTCAGCAAAAACACGATTTTGTGAAAAACACGACTTTCTGCTCAAAATCGCGATTCTCACAAATCACGATTTTCAGCCAAAAATACGATTTTGAGAAAAACACGATTCTGTGGGACAAAATCGCGATTTTCAAGTCAAAAACACGATTCTGAGAAAACACGATTTTCAGTCAAAAACACGATTTTGTGAATCACGATTCTCTGAGTCAAAATCGCGATTTTCAGAAACACGATTTTGTGATCAACATCGCGATTCTCTGAAACACGATTTTGTGATCAACATCGCGATTTTCAGAAACACGATTTTGTGATCAACATCGCGATTCTCTGAAACACGATTTTGTGATCAACATCGCGATTTTCAGAAACACGATTTTGTGATCAACATCGCGATTCTCTGAAACACGATTTTGTGATCAACATCGCGATTTTTCAGAAACACGATTTTGTGATCAACATCGCGATTTTCAAATCACGATTTTCTGCTCAAAATCGCGATTTTCAAAAACACGATTTTGTGCTCAACATCGCGATTTTTTTGACTTCACAGCATCGCGATTTTCAGAAAGTTCACAAAATCGCGATTTTCTCCAAAGGTCCTGTTTGCCTGTTTGGACCCCCAGGAGCCTGATTTGACATAACTTTCTCATCCAAAGTCCATTTTTTGAGCTCTATAGCTTGTTGGAAAGCTCGTTTCAAATCCTACGCGATCTCAACTGTTTTTTTTCAAGAATAATGCGTTGATTTTGAGATAGGATAATTTGAAGTTGACCCTCAGGTGGGACTAGGGAACCAAGGGGACTCCAAAGAATTTTGAACCATACCAAGGGGAAATTTTGGACTCTTGACTAAAGCTTATGAACCTGAGATCTGGTAGACACTTAGGTAAGGATAAACAAAGCATTAGATCTTCTGAGGCTAGTGTCAACCATACATCCAAGTCTTGGGCACAACAACTAAGTGGTCATCTTCTACTAAGTTCAGACACAAGTGATTCAGAAATGTCTTTTAGCATGGGAAAACCTGCAGGTGGCTCAGGGACTGCCCATCTACAAACACCGGAAGGTCCCTATAAGACACAGTTGGAATATATTCGGACCAACCAATTAGGTGCTCGCATCTATGAGGATGGTCTGAGGCGATCAGTGGTCCAACTCAAAAATCCAGATCAATCCTTTGGACTTGAACACCCGGTGGTCAAGTTCGAAGAGGGTTCATACATTGATAAGGAAGGAACCATGTATGTGGTTACCAACCAACCAGATAGGACCGATGAGTTCGGAAATATCATTCATGAGAATGAGATAGGAGACCTAGAGCAAGGAAATATAGGACAAGGACCCCAGACTCCTAGAGGTAAGTCAGTTTTGACCCGAGTGATCACTCCAGACTGGATCCCTCAAGACAACAAAAGCATAGAACTATTTTTGAATAGAGAAACAGAGGAAGCCTTTTGGAGGTTCAAGCCAGATCAACCTAGCCAATTGGGCATAGTTATCATCTATGAATTCAAAGATCTTGAGATACCAGGCAAAGTTGTCTACCTGGATAACACATCAGAGAAAATTTTCTTGGTAACAGAACATGATAGACATGCATATACTTGGAAGAATGAAATGATTTTCCCCCCACCAAGATCCAATGTTTCCCATGGCCTCCAAGGGGTAGGATCATCCCAGGCTCATGAAGCCCAGAGAGAAAGAACTAGAGAGAGACCTGAGGTAAGTTTTGCACACACCGTGGGCAGGAATAGGTCAGGATTTGAAAATGAAAGACCTGAAAGAGAGAGACATCAAGCACATAGGCAACAAAGAGATGAACAGGATTTTCCATTGCCTAGACCCCGGGAGTACCCAAGAACCCTTAAACCCAGTCACGTGATCAAGGCAATGAAGAACTATTTCGATGGGACAGGGGATCCTTATGATCATGTGGCCGAGTACAAACAAGTGCTGAGAGCCGAACAAATTGAGGACTGGT
The DNA here is from genome assembly GCA_020310875.1 of Ceratopteris richardii. Taxonomy (NCBI): domain Eukaryota; kingdom Viridiplantae; phylum Streptophyta; class Polypodiopsida; order Polypodiales; family Pteridaceae; genus Ceratopteris; species Ceratopteris richardii. The sequence goes on along the minus strand of CM035414.1, from coordinate 28,118,402 downwards.
TCACCCAGTACGAGGCATTTGGTTTGACCCTTAAAGGCACTGCCTTAGCTTGGTTTCAACCATTGAGTAGAAGCAGCTATCGCGATATAGGTCAACTGCTAGACGAATTCATTGTAGAATTTTCCAAGAGTGGTATCAGGCATAACACATCGTCCCTGATCCATAGTTTCAAGCAGACACCCCAAGAAATAGTGCGACTAGCAGGTAGAAGGTTCAGACAGTACCTAGAAAGATGCCCTCCTCCAGAGCTACCCACACCAGCCAAACAAGTGGCTTTGTTTTTAGATGGCTTATTGAGCACAAAGTTAAGATCCTATGTATACTTGAAAGATCCTAGATCCATAGAAGAGTGTGTGCGGACGTGCATAGACATAGAAGATAACTTGGGTGAGGAGTTAGGATTGTCCAAACTCTACAAAGATTCGGATAGTTCTACTAGTCATACTTCAAAGATCTCCACAGAAATAGAAGAGATAGCTGAGCAAGTTGCCAAGAAGCTGGGAGTCCAAAATAAACAAACACAGAGAGTCACTTCATTGAATCGGTGCTATACTTGCGGAGGTGACCACATGGCTAACGTATGCCCAATGCAAAACCAAAACATTAGAGAAAGGAATGCTCCATATTGCACTATTGAGAGAAAATACACAAACCACACGGCTCAAGATTGTCCCTACAATAGGCAGGCTGTTAGACAAAATTATCAGCAACCTTACCCACAAGGTAGGTATCAGAATCAATACCAACAGCCATATTATAGACCACAACAGCAGTATCAGGTAACATATAGGCCACAACCTGTCTTGGGAAACCAACCACCAGCTCCAGCCAACGTGATCCCAGTCAAGTATGCTGTGGGAGAGGAAAATCCAAATAGAGCTTTGGTGCCCCTAACCCCATGGACACCAGATAATGATTCTCATGCTCATAGTTCAGACTACTCCCATGAAGGTAGTCCACATGCGTATTACACAGAGTCACCTGAACATAGTGAGATTTACTCGTATCAATATGAGGCACCGCCTATGGAGCAAAATTGGGAGCCAGAATACTCCAATGTCATGTACACAAATCCTAACCCTAGGCCCCAGTTGAGACAAATGAGACCACAAGCCCCTAGAGGATCTTGTTTCAGATGTCATGGTGACCATTTCATTCGTGACTGTCCCCACCCACCATCTCCGAGCCAAGGACAGGCTATCACAATACAGGCTTTTTGTCCTGATTGTGGCAAAGACCATCTCCCCAGAGATTGTCCAAGAAACCCCTCTAGTGCACCCAAGATTACACCCATTAATGTGGTAGGCTTAGTGGCAGATCCAAGTTCAAGTAGTAGCAATGTGGCTCCTATACAAGCTGTCACTAGAGCACAAGCCTTAAAACAGGATAAACCAGTAGAACAATCAGAGTCGAGTGAATCGGGAGAGCCTAGTAAGAGGAAAACAAGAACATGGAAGGATACCAGAGAGAAGGCCAATCGTAAGTGGAATAAAAAGTTATCGGAACTAGAAGAAAGCTTAAAAGAAGCGAAAACAAAAATAGAAGACATTGCATCTCAAAGCCCCTCGCATGCCGAAACTCCATCCACTCCACCTCATCCCACCCCACCACCCATTGTAAATAGACCGCAACCAGGGTCTGTTCTCGCAGATCCAACCCCAGAAGGCTTGGACATGATGTTCAAGGCCTACCAGGCTCGACTTCAAGAAGGGCCTACAGCGGCAAACCTAGACAAGAGTTACCCTAGAGCAGATTTAGAGATTGAACGGATGAAAATGTGCATGAAAATGGTAGAACAAGCTCAAGCCATACTTGAGACTAGTCAAAAGTTCAATCAGACAAACTCTATCAAATCGGATTTGCATTTCCAGGGCTTACTAGAACGATTAGAGCAGTTGGTAAACAAACCACAAGTTTCTCTACCTCCACAGGCTCAACCAGTTATTGAAAGAGGAAGCTCACCACCAAGGGGAGCTTATGTTCCTAATTCCACGGATGCTGGAATACCTCCTTCTATTCAACAGTACTCTCAAGAGTTCTTGCGGGAAATACAAGAGGAGAAATGGGCCAAGGAGAAGGGTAATTCCCCTCCTATTCCTGAGATTGATGAGCTTCATGATCAATTTCCCCAAGACATTCCATCTATTTACGAAGATGAAGCAGAACAAGAAGACGAAAGATTAGATTTTGAATCTAATACCTTAGAAGAACTGCCTCAATTTCCAGGCCCATGGGAATCTGAATCACTCCAGATTAGAGCTCCCACAATACTAGTAAGAAATGAAGACTCAGTGGTTCCAAGGAACACGGATGTCGTGAAGAACACTAAGGTTCAGTGTCATCTCACTGTAGAAGAGCTGCTCAAAGCAAAACCTGAGTTATGGAATCATGTGAAGGATCAGGTCCCAGAACTTGATTCCAACATGCCAAAAGCAGGCTCCAAGCAAAGGGTACCCGAGATACCTCTAGACAAAATAGGGGACATGTGTGAGGGTGAAGAAGGTAATACTTATCTTCCCATCACCTACCAAGGTTACACAACCAAAGCAATCATAGATTCAGGTGCTGGTGTTGCTATTGCGACCACCTCTTTGTGGGAGCAATGGGGCAAGCCCACATTAAGACCAACTAGAATGAAGCTTCAAATGGCTGATGGTCATTTTGAAAGACCTCTAGGATTGCTAGAAGGGATCACTCTAACCACTTGTGGTATAGAGTTTGAGCACACATTTGCTATATGTGACTTTGAGAAAAATAATGTCTTTGAGATGATCCTAGGAAGACCCTTCCTACGACAATTGCAAATAGTACAGGATTGGGGAACTAACTCCTTGTACTTACAACACTTAGGGGTCACCACTAAGGTCAATTTGAAGGATTACACCTTCAGAGATGTACCACCCCTACAGTGGAATTCTATCCACAAAGTGAAAGAAGATTCCATCTCTGTGCATTCTGAAAGTTCACCTGATCCATCATGGCTGCATGAAGATACTCATTTGTGGATGTGCAAGGTCGCAAAGGAAGAGGAAAAACGTTTAAAGGCAAGAGAAGAAGGAACTTCGTTAGGAGATAGACCAGTTAGAGACCCAGCCTACACACCGATGATCTTTCCAGATGAGGAGTTTGAGCCTCATGGCTGGCCAGAAATCTTAGCCACCATGGACATTGCTGTCAATGAAGAACAATGGACACCTCATTGTGATGAGGAAGGTTATGATATCTCAGTGTTCATGTGTCAGCCCTTACTAGAAGAATGTGACCCTAGTGATGTCATAGAAGAAGAAGAGAATGACGATGATCTGGAGTCTATTGTGATGGATAGTTGCTTTAACTCGGAGCTGCACTATCTAGAAGATATAGGAGTGTTCACCCAGAAAGAAGAAGAACCTCTCACAAGTATTAAAACAGTAAACTCAAAGGATGGAAGTGAGAGTAGTCAAAAGAAAAAGAAAAGAAAAGCAGTGAAACAAGAAAAGGAGGAATCATTGTTTGAAGTACCAGAAAACTTCAAGAAATATGAAGTTGACGACCGCAAAATTTTGGTACGAATGCCTAAGAGAGAGGCCATCATAGGAGAATCATATGATAATAAAGAAAAGACCAAGAAGATTGTAGTGACCATTGAAGAGAACGAAGAGAGATGCACATATATAGGAGATGACCTAAGTGCAAGAGAAGAAATGGAGCTCATAGCTCTATTAAGGGAATATAGGGATGTGTTTGCATGGCACTATAGAGACTTGAAAGGGGTAGATCCAAGAATTTGCTCGCATACTATCCCCATGACTGCTGACGCTAAGCCCACCAAACAGAAGCCCTACACATATAATGATACCTATGCAGCCAAAATCAAAGAAGAAATTGATAGGTTGATTGAGGCTGGATTCATCTATGAGATTGAGCATACCGAATGGGTGTCCCCCATTGTTGTGGTACCCAAGAAGAACGGGAAGTTGCGAGTGTGTATTAACCTTAAAAAAGTTAATGCCGCTACGATTAGAGATAGTTATCAACTTCCAATCACAGAACACCTTTTGGAGCGTGTTGCAGGCAAGGAAGTTTATAGCTTCCTTGATGGATTTTCGGGTTACAATCAAGTCGCCATTGCCCCAGAAGATCAACACAAAACAGCTTTTGCTACAGAGTGGGGAATCTTTGCATTTCGGGTGATGCCATTTGGGCTCACCAATGCACCTGCAACATTCCAAAGGCTCATGTGTCATGTCTTCAAAGAGTTCTTGCGAAAGAGCTTAGAAGTGTATGTGGATGATTTATGTGCTCATTCCCAAGAAAGAAGGGTTCACATCCCTGAACTCAGACAAATCTTCAACAAGTGTAGAGAATATCGAGTGTGTCTGAACCCAGAAAAGTGTGTGTTCATGGTGCGTCAAGGTAAAATCCTCGGTCATATTGTTTCTAAGAATGGAATCTCAACGGATGAAGATAAGGTACGAGCCATAGCGGAGCTGCCAAGGCCAAGGAATGTTAAAGAGGTACAAGCCTTTATGGGCCATTGTGGATATTACCGTAGGTTTATCCACATGTACGCGATCATAGCTAGACCCCTTTATGCCTTGTTGTCTAATTTTGAGTGGAACGACGAATGCGAGAATTCTTTCAATGAACTGAAGAAACGTTTGTGCACAGCACCAATATTGACCACTCCTGATTGGAATAAACCATTCCATGTCCATGTGGATGCATCCAATCATGCCATAGGATGTGTGCTAGCACAACCCACAAGTGAAGGAAACTTAGATTTGCCCATAGCATATGCTAGTAGACAGCTCACTGCAGCTGAACGGAACTATACCACAACTGAGCGAGAGGGCTTAGGCATGGTATATGCTGTGAAGAAGTTTAGACACTATTTATTGGCCAACAAGTTCAAGTTTTTCACTGATCATCAAGCTTTGTTATATTTGGTCAATAAACCTTGCAATACTGGACGCTTAGTACGATGGTTCCTCTTACTAATGGAATATGACTTTGAAGTTGTTGTCAGGAAAGGGAGAACCCACCTTCGGGCAGATCACCTTTCTCGCATCACTTCAGGAGAGTCACCGCAAGAGTGTCTGACGAATTACCCGATGCTTATCTGTTCAATTTAGAAGTTGTTCCTAAATGGGCAAATAAGTTGGTACCAGTCCTAACCTTTGGCCCTGCAAATAAGAATGTGAAAACATCACAAGAAGAAATTGTAAAATCACAAAAATATCACATATTAGCAGGAAGCATGTACAAACAAGATACGGAGGGCGTATTAGCTTGTTGTGTCGAGGATGATGAACATAATAGTTGGTTGCAGCAAGCTCATGAAGGATTGCTAGGAAATCACTATTCTAAACAACGAACATTGCAGAATCTAAAGCGTTTAGGAGTGTATTGGCCTAGCATGGACAAAGAAATACATGAGTGGATTAAGAATTGTCCAAGGTGCAGAGAGAGACCCCCAGTGGAGCATGCGACCCTTTATCAAGTGTCATTAATTCCAGATTGGAGTGCTCCATTGGTAGAGTTTATGAGATCGGGAAGATTACCCAAAGAGGCTAGTCTAGCAAGAAGAAGAAGCATGGAGCAAGAGGCTCAAGGCTATGCCCTAGTAGGAGACAACCTATACCGAAGAGGCAAAGATGGTTACTTAAGACTGTGCGTTCACGAATCAGATTATTTGAAAGTCTTAGAAACTGCACACAGCGGTGTTGCAGGTGGACATTTTGGTCCTAACCGAGTGATCAAGACCATTCTATTCTCAGGACTTTGGTGGCCCACTCTTCATATGGATGCACATACCTATGTGAAGAAATGTGACACATGCCAACGTGCACAATATCCAGTCAGAAAAGACGAGATGCCCTTGAGGCCAATGATGGGAGGACGTGCATTTTCGAAGTGGGGGATAGACTTCATAGGTCCTATTAACCCCCCAGCTAGAAACTCCCATGCAGAGTACATCATTGTAGCCACAGATTACCTTACAAAGTGGGTAGAAGTCAAAGCCACAACAAAGAATGATGCTCAGACTACGACTAAGTTCTTATTCGAGAATGTGTTCACGAGATATGGACTACCAATAGAGTTGGTGAGCGATAGAGGCACACACTTCTTGAATGAAGTCATTGAAAATCTTCTCCAAGAATTCTTGGTGATACATAAGAAATCCGCCCCCTATCATCCACAAGCCAACGGACAAGCCGAGAGTACCAATAAGATCCTCTGTAACGTATTGACAAAATTGGTAAATAATAAACGCTCTGATTGGGACAAGCAACTTCATCATGCTGTTTGGGCTTATCGAGTTGCCTACAAAACGGTACTCAATGCCACCCCATTTCAGATGGTCTTCGGACAGAACGCTGTGCTACCATTAGATTTCTTAATCCCTGCCTTAAAAGTAGCACAAGAGTATGAGTGGAATGGGCATGAATTGTCCTCTAGGATCTTTGATCTCGAATGCTTGGGTGAAACGAGGCTACGAGCGGCAGCAGGCATCTACGCTGTAAAGAAGAGGCAAAAGGCATACTTTGATGCACACATCAAGGATAAGGGATTGAAAGAGGGAGATCTAGTGTTGGTATACACACTAAAACAACATGCCCGTAAGTTGGAAAAAAGAGGATATGGACCAATGATCATTAATAGAATTTCCACTAGTGGTGCAGTTCAGTTGGCCACTCTAGAAGGAGATATCTTGCCAAACTATATTAGTGGATGCAGAGTCAAGCTATATCAAGAACCTCTTACTGAGGATATGCTAATGAGACTCAACACTGCTAAGAAGCGAAAAGAAGAAGAGTTAAGAGTGAGAGAAGAAGCACAGGGAGAGGCCAGAGAGCGTATTAGGCGAAATAAGTTAAGGCGATTAGGCCTAGATGTCAACTCAAAAGCCCCAAAATATCACATGGATATGTGTCAAAAGTCAGGCATTGCGACTTCTCAGGTCATTGACCGAAGACCCTTTGTGACCATAGAGATAGGACAAGGGAAGGGTGCAAGGACGGTGAAAGCATTGATTGACTCAGGTGCAGCAAGTAGTGCAGTTAGACTTTCCTACTGCCAAGACTTGGGGTTGAACATCAATCCCATAGAAGCTTATCTCATAGGATTGGGAGGTGTGGAAACCCCTTGTTTGGGCGAGGTGGAACTTCCCATCTACCTTCAAGATGTTCCAATGAAAGTCAAAGCGCTAGTATGTCAAGATGAGAACCTTACAGAACCACTTGTCTTGGGTCAAGATTGGATCTATGACCATGCAGTTAACTTAAACCTAAGAAGTCAAATTCTTCAAGTTTGGGTACATGAACAATGCATTACATTAGAATTAGAGAACTGCATGCTCCTAGATCATGGCACCACACACTCTCTTAGTTCTTCCAAGACTAATCATATGAAAGAAGATGTTGTATGTGTCAAAAGCTCTATGATGCAGAAGGAGTCAATCGTGGAAGACCAGGTTCGAAGGCGGGTGGATCTTTCTTCTTCTCCAAAGAATCAAGTAGCCACAGTAGTGAGTCCACCACACAAGCAAACACAACCGTTCACGACAACTGCTACATCAAATAGAAAGACACCATTCGATAAAAAAGCAGTTCCGAGCATGAAGCAGATATGGGTACGCAAAGGAGAGCAACCACCAGCCTTGCCCCCACAAATACCATCCATGCACACCAACCAGGCCAGAAGACGAAGGAAGCAGCTCGACAAGCTCAATCACAAGGTATCCAACAAGTTTGGGTGCCTAAGAAGTTAGCTGCAGCTCAACAAGGGCAATTACAGATGTGGGTACCTAAGAAGCTCTTACATCCACAACAACCTATGTTCTCCCACATGCGAAAGGTCTCACCAAAGAAGCCAAAAAGAGAAAAGGGTAAGAACCACGTACAGAGACCAAAGGAAGATCAAATCAGCTCTTCAACATTAGTAGGAAGACATGCAAAAAGGATATGGGTTTGGAAGCCAAAAGTGCAAGTAGCCTCCACCGAACCAAAGCGTCAACCACACTGGATACCACAGTTAAGAACGCATCCAAAGAGAAAGACGCCTGAAGTGACCTCTACAGTGCCAAATGATGTTCTAAAATGGACTCCAATAAGGAGGATTACATCAGTTCGAGACTCAATGGTTACCTCCACCAAGGTCGGCATCAACCTCCACAAATAACATCGAAAGCCTCGAACGAGCAACAACCATGTGCTCCTTGCACAACCCTGTCTTTTGCACCATTTAGGTCATGCATTTCCAAAGTATGCATTAATATAGGGCCACATTACACGGCCCTTTTTTGATTGCTTCGCACCTTTTTCTTCCTTTTTCAACTGTGCAAAATTAGTAGATTTCTGCTTACTAATAGATGAGATCCATTTACCTTTGCCCTTCTGACTACCCAACATAATGGACATGTTCTACCTAGACTGATCTTTCTACAACAAAATAGAGACTAACTCCTCAAATGTTAAGGCATTAAGATTGCCTTTCATCATCAACCAAAGAGTAGAAGAAAAACTCTAATATGAATATGGAAGACCATTCATAATAGTCCACAAAAGTGAACTATTTGGCAAGAATTCATCAACAGAAATGAGTTGTTCCTTCAAATCTTTGATCTTTGTCAAAAAATTATCCATAGAATCTCCTTCATTCATATGCTCACTCTCTAACTATTTTTGGAGGTAAGCAACACAAGCCTCATTTCTTGCCTGGTATAAGGTGGTAAGTGTATCCAAGCATATTGCTATTTTGCAAGAATGTATATGAGGGATAATGGCACGTTTGACAGACAAAGCCACAAACCCATGTGCTTGAGCATCTTTGCCATCCCATTAAAGTTGCTATGCACTAGCTACAGTGGGAACCACAACACGCACAAGAATTCAAAGATCATCATCTTCAATGCCATTTGCATCACCTTCAATAAATATATTTGGAGGTGTAGTAGGTCATTTTTCAACACCCTTCACAATATTCCACATTCCTTTTGTGACCAATACATGGTCCATCATATATGACCATAATGGGTAATTGGTACCATCCAACTTGTCTTCAACAACCAACATACATAGTACATCATTGCTTTTAGCCGTAGCCACTAAATAAAATACCCTGATGCAAAAATATGGTCCTATCTCAAAAAGCTGAACAAAATTATCCTATCGAGCTCTACATAAACCTTTAGCAAAGTTTGAGACACTTGTACTAAAGAACTCAAACCTATATATATGTTTGGCACAAAAGGGATAAATTTCTTGCACATGCATTGTGATAGTGTGTTCAAAGGCTCAAACGAGCTCATATCCAAATTTCCACACCAGATAATGAAGTTATTTTGAACCTTGAATATGCTCACCAAATTTTCTGCGGTTATGAGACTATGACCCAAGGGGTCTCACAATGCCCTAGATGAAGTGGGGACTTGCTCTGATACCAATTGTTGGAGTTTGAGGTCTACAAAAGCATGCAAACAACAAAGTAAGAAGAAGAAGCTTGAAGCAAAAAACACAATACTGAATGTATTACTAAGTGTATTGATAAGCCTAGTTGGCTTCTTTTGGGTAACTAATTATTTGCAGTGGAGTCAATGATTCACTATATAGGTTTCCATGTTAGTGCTTGTAGTTTTAAGAGATTTTGACACTGACCATATGCTCATTTTGTAGAGGAGACTCTGGGAATTTTTTTTCTAGATTTCTTTTGGTTTTTCCAACTATACAATGGACGATTTACTCCTTGATACACTTATTGATATGAACACATTCACTCTCACATAATCCTTTTGGTTGGTCATTACTATTCATTAATCCATTCTTTGGGGAGACTATTGATTTCTCCTAGAATCTGACACTTGGTCATCCCTTCGTGAGCCTTAATGGTGCTTGGGCTATTCTAGCTACATTTTCATTCTAGTAACATCGCTATCATCATGGCAAATATCAGGCACATGTCATGGATCTAGGTCTAGTGCTAGTGTTGCAAAGAGGAGCTATAAACTACAAGGTAAATACCATTTTGAGATCCAAAAATTTGATGGCACAAAATTTTCTATATGTAAGAATCAGATTAAAGATGTGTTGATTTAGAGGAGATAGTGGAACCCACTAAATGGAATCTCAAAGAAGCCTATTGATATGGATGACGATGATGGGGATGACTTGAATGAAATGCTAGGTCTACCATTCGATTGCACTTGGCAGATAATGTTTACTTTAGAATATTGGACTATGAAAGTTCAGAGGAGCTTTGGAAGAAGTTATGCAATACATATGAAAAAGAAACAACATCAAATAAAGTGTATCTCATGAGAAAGTTATATGACCTTCACATGAAGGACACAGATAGTGTTTTTGCCCATATAAATGAATTGGTGCTATATTCTCCCAGTTACAGGCTCAAAAAATTGAGATGGTTAATGAAATGAAAGCAATCTTATTGTTATGCACCTTTCCATAATCACGGGATACATTTTGTATAGCTATTAGCAATAGTGCACCTGGTGGTAAACTGGTCTATGATCACAGATGTGGAGCACTCTTGAGTGAGGAGATTTGTTGAAAATCTATGGTTGGCACTCAGAGTGAAGATGCATATAATGTTCACAATTACCAAGGAAAGAATTAGAAACATGGAAGGAGCAAGAACAACAAAAAAAATGGTCAACAGAATAAGAGTAGAAGTAAATCAAGGAAGAGGGATATTGAATGCCATTATTGTCATAAGAAAGGACACATGAAGAAAGACTATTATGTGTTAAAGAATGCTAAAGGTAAAGGGTAGAATGTTGATGGGCATGTCAAACAACTACATGCACCATCTACTTCAACTATGAAGATTGAACAAATCAATACTGTTTTTGATGATGCCGATGTGTTGAAACTTGACAGTACTATGCTTACTGAGGCTCTTATGGTTGATTTTCTTTCCCACACATGGCTGCTAGATTCTGGTGCTTCTTTCGATGTGACACCTCATAGAAAATGGTTCTCTACTTATGTAGCAAAGTGACTTGGTACTATGAGACTTGGTGACTCTTACTAGTGTCACATCATTGGGATTGGAGATGTGGTTGACCTCCTACTACACCTACTCTAGAGCATCTTATGTGTTAAGCATGTAGATCTTGTACTTCTAATCATTGTTGTATATCTTGATGAAATGCTGCTCATTGGTCCTAATGAGAAGCATATTTCTAAACTTAAGGCTGATTTGCATGCATTTTTAAGATGTCAAATTATGGGCATTTGCATCATTATTTGGGCATTCAATTTATGCAAGTTGATGGAGGAATAACATTGTTTCAAACAAGATAACTTGACACATTATTGGAGTGTTTTGGCCTGAAGATTGCACACCTATTGCCACTCTCATGGAAACGGGTTTATCATTGAGTCTTCATGATGTTAGGAATGTATCTGATGTTGTTCTCTATCAGTAAGCTATTGGATGCTTGATTTACTTGTGCATTACAGGACCTAATATTCAATTTGCTATCTCTTAGATGAACAAGTTTATGCATTGCCGAAGTGTCAAACATTGGTAGGTGGTTAAGTGCATCCTTCACTACTTGAGTGGTACCATCTTAGAATCAAGAAATGACAGGCAAACAATGGTTAAACCACACCCTAAAAGGGAGGATTAGGAAGTAATCCTGAACCATGGATTTTGGGGCGAGTGGTTAGGCCATCATACTCCTAGCTAGAAGGTCATGAGTCCAATTCCCCTTGGATACAAAATTGGTATCAAAGCCTTAGAAAGTAGGCTTCCGCAAGGTGAGTAGGTTCCACAAGGCTCATGGGCACCCAATGGCATCTAGAAAAGGTGCTTGGGTAGTTTGCATCTAAAATGATACAGAAAGTAGCGCACATCACTCTAAGAAGTTAGTGCAATAAAGACTAGAGTGTATCTCCCAATCCGTAGGTTGGATTTAGACGTGTAAGGTACCATTGAAAAGATCTTGGAATGAAAATTCCATTGGAAGGATAGATAGAGGGTCCAAGATACATAGCATGGGTGAGAACCAAGTTCAAGAGATTGAGGTTGATAACAAGGGCTCAAGACACCAAGGTTACAAACAAAAAGGTTCAAATAATCAAGGTTGGGAGCAAGGGTTCAAGAAACCAAGGTTGAGAACAAGAAGGTTCAAGAGATTGTGTTAGGGTGAGGACATCAATTTAAGCGAAGACTAGGGGCTAATCATTGAGGGAAATGATGTCTTAAAGGGGAAGAGAGTGTTAGACTCAAGAAATGTAAGATTATAGAATCCCTCCTCCCTCTTATAAGTGGCATTGAACATGGTTGATAAGCTTGAATGATCGAGTCTTTTACATGTATATTTTTTAGTCTTTCATAGATGGAAACCAAAAATTCTTGTTTTGGACTTAATTACTGAATGAAAAATCTCTTTAGTACATCCTAGCTAGTATGGAAAGACCTCATTACACTCTTTTATATTGAAGGGAAAAGAGAATGATGTATTGAAGATTAATTATCTTTATAACATAGTATAAAAAGGAAACATAACATTGCTCTATAAGATTAGTTTATTTACAAATGAATTTTCATTCATTGTTATTATTATGAAAATATTCAACACTAACATGCAAATCGAGATGGTTGCTATGAAATTGATGTACATCCTGAAAAGTTTTAAAATATGCACAAACATACTATCAATTTTGATTAATATGAAAAGTAGTTTTGAGATGCATTGAAGTATGAACTAGAGATATCTATTTGTACAAGTGGAAGATAGTATGCTGTTTGAAATAAACTAGTTTTATATTTATCATAATGAAGGAGTGCGATGACTCTTAAATAGAATAAGTTTCATAGATTAGAGAAAAAAGGACTAAACTTGATCATCCTTGATTGATGGATATTGGGAATTTGAAATGTTTAGCAATCTATTGTATTGACTAGACTCATGGGTAGAAATAGTAATTTCAAGTTTCATAGTAAAAAAAATGAATGTTTAGAATTTAAAAGCACTCTTTCAGAACATGGAAATAAAATATTACATGACCTCATAAAATATTACATAGCCTCATTTTGTCATTTCTAGAATCACCTGTCCAAGCACTTACAACAACCTCTTGAATACTTCAAAATCTTTGATATCTTTGAGCATTACGTGAATTTTAGAGCTTTGGATTTCTTTAGCAAGCATGAAAGGTTAGATTCTTTTAGAAAGCATATTGGAAATTGTATTCCAAATCATGGGAAACATGAATTTCAATTTTTATCTTAGAAAGTCCACTTACCACATATAGCTAAGTAGGAAGGCAAGTGATTTGTCAAAAGCCTCCATTAATGAGTCTCTCTACTTTATCCTCCTAGGATCAGTTTGGGTCAAGATAAATACCAACTATCTAAGTTATCTCTTCTTTCGGATTGTATTTTGTAGAAGAAGGGCTTCACAAACTGATTATTCTTGCTTTATTGGTGTGATAAGTATCATGATGGGGGACTACGACAACAAAAACTTGTTTTCACTCAAGTAGAGGACGCCATTGAAAAGAAATACATGCCCTTTAATTTTAAGAGGGATGGAAATCTTCCATCTCAATGTTTCTTCAAAAGGGTTGTTTTGAAGATCGAAAATGCGCACTACAAAAAAAGAGAAAGAAGATTTGTTATGTTGTGAATGAGTTTTCAAGAACATTGCTGTTTCTTCTCATACGTTTTCCCCAGCACTGCACTGCTGGAGCTTCCCTTCCTCCTCTGATTCATATCGTCACGAGCATGTGGGAGTGTATGGTCCACACAGTATAGACGATGACTTCGACAAGCATAAACCCATCCGCCTGTATGACGACTTCGACGAGCATGAAGTCAGAACGCGTCGCACAGGTAGCCGGGATTTTTTCTCTTACGTAGGTGCGACTCGAGCGACCAGACATTTTCAGGCGGTGTGACATCACAAATGAGTTTCTCGTCACTTGCGGCTTTACTAATGTTTCATCTTCGGACAGGGCACTCGAACTAGGACGTCATCTCTTACAGCCGCAGCATGAAGAACGAAAGTCAATCTGACATGGAAGCTCTGCATTAGCAACCGCGGTCCACAACGCACCAAGTCGTTGGCAATAGAAGCGACATATCCTTCGATCATCCATCTAATTATAAATCCGCAAATGACAGAGGGCACCGACACTCCGATCGTCTGTGAGCAGGAAGAGCGTACAGGGAACCTCTCTCTGGAGTTTGTCTCTCTGCTGATACCCTAATTCATGGAGTCCTATACCGGCTCCGATTCAACCGCGCTCGGCGATGCCGTCTTTCGAACTTTCTTCTTCGATGACCATTGCCAACAACCCATCCCTGAGGAAAATCAAATGCACATGACGTACGATTTTGGCCCCGGTTCGTTAAGCGATAACATCATTCCAACATTGTACAGCTCCTCCGTGTCTGATGCTGCCTTGTCCCTGACAGAAAACCTTCCTTATCAACCGTGGTTTTCACTCCATGACCTGCAGAAGAACTCTCTCTTTGCACAGTCTATGGCTCAGGCATATCAATTCACAGATAACCATCCCATAACACAAAGTGACGATGTGATTTCAGCTCCTTGTGCTCCCCTTATACCAATCAGCTCACAGGACAGTATACAAAATGGAGAAGATGGAGTAGTAGAAGCTCTCCTAAGTAGCGTTCATTGTGATCCCCTTATACCGATCAGCTCACAGAACAGTATACCAAGTGGAGAAGATGGAATAGTAGAAGCTCTCCTAAGTAGCAAGTTCAATAGGTCCCACATTACACATGAGTCTTCATCTCACAGCGATTTGTTAGCGACATCATTAATGCAATACGATGCATTGTATAATACATGTTCCCAGAATTTATTCACTCCTGTCGACAGGATCGCCCACAGAACTGGCTTTATCAAGCCCACAGAATCCTCCCAGTGTTCAAGTTTCAGGAAATGGGGGAAACACCTCCCCCCTACAGCGAGATCATTTAGGACGGAAGGAGCTATAAATAGTTACAGTCCGAAGTATGTATTGAGGATACGCTTGCCCAAGCTCGCTGAGAAGATGCAGCAACAAGCGTTGAGGAGTACGCGAACAGGCACATCCGTGGTCAACAGCGCTGGAACACAAGCAAGTTCACATTGGCAAGCTGCATCTGTAGATGTGCACCGCATAAGTTCAGGCAACAGCAGCGGAAACTATCATCAACAGCAGAAGAACGAGACGAATGATCTAACTGCCACGAGCCATATGTATGCGGAAAGAAGACGGCGAAAGAGGCAACGCGAATGTTTTACAAAGCTACGGACGCTTGTCCCGAACATAAGAAAGGTATCAGTACATACTTACAAAAACATTCGTAGGTTAGATGTTTATATGCTGTCGCGTGTGATCAGCAGAGAATGGGAGGAAAGCTCGGAATCGTGGGTCTTAAGTTTTAACTGGGCGAAGCTTAGTCGAAAATTAGCAGAGAGCATTTCCACATTACACACAGAGCATTTCCGCATTGGATAAGAAGACATTAGCTCTTTAGAAATCTGTTATAGCTCAATGGAATCTGGGATTTAATACAGGTAGATTTGAGATCATACATTGAAATTGTTCATAATTAGGTTATTTATTCCTTTTCTACCTGTACTACATCGCAGAACTTCCTCTGCAAAAATATATTATATGATCAGCTTCGGCTGAATTTCCTCTGAGAAAATATATATTATGATCATATCTGAGCGGTTGTAGTGATTGAACACGGTAATCTCACCTCCATCTTTGCCAAACGCGCGCACACACAGACCTTTAATTTCTCTTTATTTCTATATTATACTCATTATGCTTTCTCTTTTATTTCTATACTATGCTCATTATGCCTACAAATGTGTACCAGAAAGACAAGGTAACAGTCCTTGAGCATGCAATCACGTTCATCAAGGAATTACAAAATAAAGTGGATGAACTTGAAACGCTGATTTCTTTGAAGGATGAGGTAAGCAATTTCGTGACATGGATGACCTTGCTTCATATATTCTTGGTCACATGGCATTCAAATGACATACTACACGTTGGATGTAGTTGCTGGCAGGTAATCTGGGCTCATTATAATCGTGCAGAGGATGCATCTGACATACCTTGAAGTCTGTAGATTGATGCATATTTCTATTGATGAAACAGCACTTCAGTGTAACATCATATACGAATTTATTGCTCATTTTCACGCAATCAGTGTCAAAAACGGAATGCTTCGTCGATCTGTCCAATTGAGAAAATTGAAAGGCGGGAGGCAGAACATGTACCATGCGCTATATGCTACTAATCTGTTCTCAGCTTCTTCAATCTCTATCTAAGCTTCGCCAATGTGACCTCTGTAGAATCTTTGGGTTCGTACTGA
Source organism: Ceratopteris richardii (assembly GCA_020310875.1). NCBI lineage: Eukaryota > Viridiplantae > Streptophyta > Polypodiopsida > Polypodiales > Pteridaceae > Ceratopteris > Ceratopteris richardii. The sequence continues at coordinate 28,102,049 of CM035414.1, read as the reverse complement.
ACGTGTGGGCACTCTTTGCGATTCCCTGGAGGAGATATCGTCGGAATATTGTAATAATAATTGTATAGTTATTAAGAAAATTGCAACGCCAAGTTGCAATTGTAAATTTTTTACAATAATGCAAATCCATCACCCGCCTCGCGACGGGTCATTTTGGCCTACCTTCCGCGTCCTCTCTCTCTCTCTCTCTCTCTCTCTCTCTCTCTCTCTCACAGACACACACACAGAATTGTCTTTTCTGTCGACGTCTGTGCAGATTACTACAAAGCTCTACATGGTATCATCGCTGTCTGGCGGCCTAATATGCCTGTGAGAGGTCCGACTCCTTGGGTCTTTCAAACACTCGATCTGTTGCAGAGCATAGATCGATCAGCGTGAGTGCATGAAGAGGAGGACCCGCAGCCACCTGAATTACCATTCTAATGTCTCTCCCAGCCTCCAATCCGTGACCAGCACCTCCAGTTACTTGAATGACCAAACACCCCAACAAATTACATGTGCGGGATTACAATTCTGAACAGGCACGTCGTGCTTTGCCCTCATTTTTGTTGATATATTTAGGTACTGAATAGTGTGTACACACTTTTCCAATCGGGGACTTTTTTTCCTCTTAAGAAGTTTTTTTCCTTGGTTTGTATATATGCCTATAGTTTTAACAAGTCACATATCTTTGTACATTCTCTTGGTAATACATAGTATTGTGTGTTGTGCTCCAAGCTGTTCTTCTTCATTGTGCTGTTCGCGTGCTTTCGCAAACCCCAAACACCTACAATTGGTATCAGAGTAGGTCGTGGCTTCATTCAAGGCTTCATCGACAGTCCTTCGGCCATGGTCTTAGAATCACACAAAATTTGGTCATCATACTCAAGACGATTAAGAGTTCATAACAACTTTGCTATGTGGTGTCGAAATCACAATTTGAGCTCATTTCAACCTTCGAATGCACTATCATAGCACTTGTGTAGGAAATTTCGTCTTTTTGTGTCAAAGATATATACATGTTTTGGTTCACTAGTATAAACGCCTCAAAGTCTGCTACATGTTTAGCAAAACTTGATAGCGTAGTTCTGTTCAACTTTTTGAGATAGAGTCATTTTTTTGCATCAGCATATTTTAGTGAGTGGCCATGGCTAAAGGCAATGATGTATTCTGTATGTTGGTTATTGAGGATAAGTTCGATGGTACCAATTACCCATTCTCTGCTTATATGATGCATCACGTATTGGTTGCAAAAGGATTGTGGAATATTGTGCAGGGTGTGGAAAAACATCCTATTATACCTACAAACATAGTTTTTGAAAGTGATGCAGACGACATTGAAGATGGTGATATTCTTGAGGTTCCTATTTGTGCTACGGCTCCTCTTACACCTACTGTAGAGTACCTTCGTTGAGATGGAAAAAATGCTCAGGCACATGCATTGATAGCCATGTCTATCAAACATGCCACTATTTCTCACATTCACTCTTGTAGAACATTAAAGGATGCTTGGAATACACTTACCACTTTATACTAGACAAGGAATGAGGCTTGTGTTGCTTACCTTCAAAAATAGTTGGAGATTGATCATATGAATGAAGGAGATTCTACGGATAATTTTTTGACAAAGATCAAAGATTTGAAGGAGCAGTTGATTTTTGCTGATGAAGTCTTTCTTGACAGTTGATTTGTGCAGACTATTCTGATTCATATAAGAGTTTTGCTTCTACTCTCCGATTGATGATGAAAGGAAATCCAAATACCTTAACATTTGAGGAGTTAGTCTCTATTCTATTGCAAGAAGATCAGTTTAGGTAGAACAGTTTCAATATGCGTGTTGCAGATCAAGCTTTCTTGGTTAGTCTGAAGGAAAAAGGTAAATGGAGCTCATCTGAAAGTAAGAAAAAAATTGCTAATTTTGCACAATCAAAGAAAGATGATAGAGACAAGAAGAAAATAGAAAAGCAATTTTTTTTTTTTGCAAATACTATAAAGAAAATGATCGTGCCATAAAGAGCTATTCGAAACTAGTTGCAAAAGCGGAAAAGAAAAAGAGGCAAAGAAAAAAGAGGCTAGAATGGTTGTTGAAGAGGGCTCTACACCCAAAACAAAGTTTACTAATCTTATGGAGAATGAAGAATGGCCACTCACTACTGTTTGCAGTTATGAACCATCTTTTCATGAATAGTGTATGTCTCCAGTAGGCTCAGATGTTTGGTACTTTGATAGTTGGGGCAACTAAACATATTACCTCGTAGTGTAGTTTCTTCACTTCACTTGAGCCTGCCATTATAGGGAATACGGTCACAGGCGCCAAGGAATCCTCTTATCCTATCATGAGAGTTGGTAAGATTATTCTGACTACCCTTGATATTAGTTCTTTTACATTATTGGATGCTTTATTTGTGCCACAGATCGAGAAAATTTGTTATCAATTTCAGCATTAGCCAAGATTAGTTTGGTTGTGAACTTTGTTGATGATAGATGTACAATTCATGATCTGTCAAAGATATCATTATTGCTTCTAGAATTTTATATCATGGGCTATATAAGCTCATAGATTATGCAAAATGTGTGAATGATTCAACATGTGCACTTCAACATTCTCAAGCTCTATCAGATGCAAGGCTTTGGAATACATGCTTTGGTCATTTGAATTTGGCTAGTTTGCTATGCCTGTAGAAACATGAAATGGTATCCTCTTTGCCTAAACTTGAGGGACCTGGTAAACATGTCTATGAAAGTTGAATTTTGGGCAAAATATCTCATTCCTACTTCCCAAAAGATGGTTTAGTTTGAGCTTATCAAAACTTATAGCTTGGTAACATTGATGTCTGTGGTCCTATGCAGATACCTTCTTTTGGGAAACTACCTTTACTTTGTGACTTTCATTGATGAGTTTTTTAGGCATGCATGTGTATCTCCATTAGAGGTAAAGTCCGAAGTGTTTATGTGCTTCAAACAGTTTCTTGTTTTGGATGAAAATCTATCAACATATAAAATTGGGATATCGAGGTGGGGGGAGGAATATATGTCTTCTAACTTTAATGCATTTCTAGATGAACATGGGATAAAACATAAGTGCATAATGCCGTATACACCTCAACAGAATGGAGTTTCTAAAAGGAAGAACATGTCATTCATGGAGATGGCAAGGTGTATGGTCAAGAGTCAGGCTTTACCATATAGTTTTCAGCTTGAGGGTGTTACGTGTGCAACATATGTACTTAATAGTCATCCCACTAAAGCATTGCAGTCTATCACTCCATATAATGAGGCTTGGAAAGGTCACAAACCATTTGTTGCTCACCTTCATGTCTTTGGCTGATTGACATATGCATTAGTGCCTGAACAACAACATAGGAAATTGGATGATAAAGTAGTGACATGCATTTTTGTTGGGTATAGTTTTGAAAGCAAAGGCTATTGTTTGTATCCTCCACAGAATAAATTCATTTTGGCTAGCTGTGATGTTGTTTTTGTGGAAGATGTTATTTAGCCATTACTGTCATGTACTAAGGAGACATCAACTCGCTGCTCCAAAGATGTATATGTTCCATTGCTGCCTCTTTTTGTAGGTGGATAGTCTAGTGCTAGTCCCACTAAAGCATAGTTGTTATGTGTGTATCATATGTACTTAATAGCTGTCCCACTAAAGCATTGTAGTCTATCACTCCATATGAGGCTTGGCATGGTTGCAAGCCATCTCGTGCTCACCTGCATGTCTTTGGTTGTCTGGCATATGCATTAGTTCCTGAACAACAACGTAGGCAACTGGATGATAAAGCACTGACATGTATTTTTCTTGGATATAGTTTTGAAAGCAAAGGCTATCGTCTGTATCATCCACAGACTAAACACATTTTGGTTAGCTGTGATGTTTTTGTGGAAGATGTTTTCAACCATTACTTTTATGTACTAAGGAGACATCAGTTAGCTCCAAAGATGTATATGACATGTTACTGCCTCTTTTTATAGGTGGATAGTCTAGTGCTAGTCCAAATGAGGTAACTTTTTAGCCTTTACAAGTTTCATATGATGATGCAAATCATTCTAGTTTTTATGCAGATTTACATGATCGATGAGAGAATTGACAATGATGAGTCAAAAACTATGCCTAAATGGTGGGTGGAGACTTTGCGAAGATAGCAAATTAGATGCATCTCTATCGTATCATACTCATTTTGGCTCTCATAGTGCTTCTTTTGCATCAGATTTCTATGCTATGGTTGCCTCTATTATTTGTGATGAGACTGAGCCAACTTTGTTTGATGAAGCACAAAATTCAAAAAATTGGATGGATGCTATACAATCAGAATATGATGCTATTATGAGAAAGAGCATGAAAACAAAGTGTGTAGGTTGAAAAAGGAATTATATGGTTTGAAGCAATCATCACATGCTTGATATGAAAAGATATATGCCTACTTGATTGCACATGGTTTTGAGAACAATTGAACTGAGTGCACCTTATATGTTAAGCATGCAAATGATGTGCTTCTCATCATTGTTGTGTATGTTGATGACATGCTTCTCACTCATCCATATGAGAAACATATTACTGATTTTAAGACTGATCTGCATGCCTCATTTGAGATGTTAGATTTGGGGCATTTGCATCATTAATTGGGCATTCAATTTATGCAAGTTGAAGGTGGAATAACTTTGTGTCAAACCAAATATATTAACACATTATTACTACATTTTGGCCTTGAAGACTGCAAACCTATTGCCTCTCCTATGGAGCCAAGTTTATGATTGAGTCTTCATGATGCTGGAGATACATTAATTGATGTTCTCTATCAGCAGGCTGTTGGATGCTTGATTTACTTATGCATTACTCGAGCAGATATTCAATTTGCTGTCTCACAGATGAGTAGGTTTATGCATTGCCTAAGTGTCAAGCATTGGTAAGCAGTTAAGCGCATATTTTTCTATTTGAATAGTACTCGGCTAATTTGATTGTTTTATCCCAAGGGGGATCACTACCACTAGATTGACATGCTTTTTCTCACTTTGACTGGTTGGTTGCAATGACATTCGTATGTCCACCAGTGTTTTTTGCTTCATGCTTGGTAGCTCATGCATATCTTGATTGAGCAAGAAGCAACCTACTATGGCTACTTCTTGTTGTGAGGCTGAGTATAGGGTAGTTTTCACAATGACTGTTGAGTGTATGTGGCTTAGACACCTTATGGCTGATTTGGGTGTTGGTTAGTCTTTTGCCACCACCATCTTCACTGAGAGTAAAAGCGTATTCCCGGTTGTAAGGAACCCTATATTCGATGCTCACACTAAGCACATTGAGGTGCACTATCATTATGTCAGGGAGAGGTTCTCTGTTGGAGAGGTCAGTTTGGTGTATGTTCCCACACAAGAGAACATTGCAGACCTTTTCACAAAGGCTCTACCTAGGGAGAAGTTTGAAGGTTTCCATAAAGCTTTGGGCTTAGTTCCTTTTGTGGACGGATTCCACATAGCTTGGCATTTCCTTATACATGAGTGCCACCTCTTTGTTCACTGCATTACTCCCAAAGGGGATTTTTTGATATATTTAGGTAGTGATGTGTGTGAACACACTAGGACTACCGAGGTACTTTTCTCACTCTTTAGGAGGTTTTTTCCCCCCTTGCTTGTATATATGCATATAGCCATAAAAAGCTACTTATCTTTGTACATTCTAGTAGTAATACATTCACTATTGTGTGTTGTGCTCCAAGCTTCTTCTTTGTCTTCCTTGTGCCATTCTCATGCTTCTACATGCCTCAAACTCCAACAAGAACTTAGGCCACCTTAATATATGCATCAGTTTTCAAATTCATTTCTATAGTGACATGCATTGCTTGTAGTTTGCAAGGAAAAGAAAAGGTTGTGAATACTTAGCTGGAAATTAAGCTTCATCCATCCGTTGACTTTACTTGATTGTTCCAAAATAGGCTTGGGCCATCGCATCTCATCGGTGGTTGAAGCTCTCCTTGGGCATTTTTATACTTACTTGCATGCCCACATGTGTGGATTTACCTTTGAAATCATGCATCTATGCATGCATTTTAAAGGGTAAAATCTTTGTGCATAGTTAATGGATGTCATGCGCATGTCTCCATCAACCATGGAAAATGAACTTTTCATAGAGAACCATGTTCTTATACATGCATGTGCTAGTACTTTGCATAAAAAATTATCCATTGTGTATGAAACGTTCTCAATAATGCCATAAAACAAAAATATGCATGGCTTTGATATTTATGAAGAGACACTTTTTCTATGCTCTTTTCCTTGCACATAACTAATGAATAAATGGGTTAAAGGATCTCTTTGATATTTATGAAGAGATACTTTTTCTATGCTCTTTTCCTTGCACATAACTAATGAATAAATGGGTTAAAGGATCTCTAAGAAATAATAACAAATGTACTCACTTATAACATAGGGAAATTGAATTTAAGAATAAAAAATAATAATAACATACTTCGCTATTATAGTTTGATGATGCCCCCTCCTCCCTGGCCAAGTGTTGGATAAAGGTGGTCATGAAGACACAACACATCTAGATCAGGACTCAGAAAAATCCTAAAAACATTCGTCAAAATAGAAGGAAAAATCTTCATCAAAGACTTAAGCATTTTGAGGAAAAAGTAAACCTAAGCCACTCTCAATACTAGGCTGGAATCCAAAAGATCAAACTGTGATCAAAACATGTCTTCACAGGGATCCAAAAGATCAGATTGCGATCAAACCTTGTGTTCATTGGTAGGGGACTGGTGGGTTCCGGTGAGTGGCTTGCCCCGACTCCTTAGTGAGGATTGAAGTTTCTTGTTCTTGATGAGATGCACAGACAACACGTTTTTCTCACAGGTCTGAGGATGACAAAGTTGAAATCTATCGAAGAGAGAGAAGGGAAAATCTTCAAAACATTCATCAAACTAGAAGGGAAAATCTTCATCGAAGACTTAAGCATTTTGAGGAGAAAAATAAAGCATTTTGAAGAAAAAAGTAAACGTAAGCCACTCTTAATACGAGGTTGAACTTCAGAAGATCAAATTGTGATCAAATTTCTCACGCAAACTCAAAACACTTCAAGTAGATATGAAGCTCAAAAAAGCCTAGCTCTAATACCACTGTTGTGGAAGCTCCATAGCCTCGACACACTAACTAAGAAGACTAACAATCTAGACTCACAGTAAGAAGAGAGATGCACCTTCCTCCCAACGAAACCCTCCAATATATAGCTCTAATAAGTCAAAGGGGTTAGGCCCTCTCAAGGGGACATGTGTACCTTCCATCACAACGGTCCCTAAGGTATTCATATGGTTTATAAGCCTAGGAAATCATATGAAATCACATGGATTCTACAAGAAGAGTCTCCAAACTCTCATGTACAAACCAAGTGGCTAGGAGAAGCTTCCAATCAAGTCTAAGGTACTCAACCTTAGAGAATTAATCCTAAGATTCAAGACCCATCTAAAAGGGGTAAATAAACCATAACTCCCAAGCGTTTCACACCTAGAAACGCAAGGGTTCTAACCCTTAGAAATTATAAAACATACCCTTAAGGGTAAACTCCTATGCGAGGAACCTTGCACATCGAAGAAAAAGAGGATGAAAAAAACAAGAAAAAAAGGGACAAGGCCCCTCCCACAAAGAACCTAACCTTTGATAAAAAAAACCCTTTTGTTCAATGTTAGAGGGTTCTCTGAGCTCTTAATCTTCACAGGTCTCCGGAAGATCACATTGCGATCAAACCTTGTGTTCATTGGTAGAGGATTGGTGGGTTCCTGTGAGTGGCGCACCCCGACTCCTTAGTGAGGATCGAGGTTTGTCGTTCTTGATGAGATGCACAGACAGCACGCTTTTCTCACGGGTCCGAGGACGACAAAGTTCAAATCCGTCAAAGACCTCGCGTGCGCAATAGGCAGTCTGATCATGTGATGTATCCAATATGAGTGATGACAGCGAATAGGTGAGTCATCGTTGCGCGTTATTGGTTCTTCACGCCCACATATGGTCTCTCGAGTCTGAACGTCATCTGTGACATGATGAAGAAGGTGAAGAGGCTCTGCTTTGACAGGCATCGACTTCGTCATCGAGGCAACATATTCCGATGTAGGTATAGATTGCGGCAGGGGTATCCTCTTTGAGCCGGAAGGAGGACATAGACTTCCTTCGCAGGACAGTCTCTCTTCAGAGTGCTCTCACACCACCGCTTGTTTCGGTGCTGCTCAATTTTGTTGGGTTCTTCCCTTGTAATACCCGCATCCCGCGATAGTGCCTGTAGGTTCTAATCGACCAACTGATGTTCGTAATCACGTTCATCATCGCTATTAGAAAGCACTGATCGTCGACTGCCCATTCCTGGAATTCGGACCATCTGTTTACTTCAGCTCTTTTCTGTTGATACGAAATTAACGGGGTACTTGAGCGGATGGGATTTAATCGAAATCGGTGACGCTCGCTTTCATACCGCTTTCGTTGATTAGTATTCCCAACAGCCCTTTCTCGATGAAAAACAGACTTTTCTGAGGAATAATAATTCCGGGTCCGGTGCTTTGAGTGACAGTAGCAATCCGACATCGTACAGCTCCTCAGCGGCCGATCATGTCGTATCCCTAGCGGGAATTCTGTTAAGTTTTCAGGAAAAAAATCCAATCCTTAGATCTAACTTATGTTCCTGAACTTGATAATATATATATAGCCCGTATATCTTATCCTTCTCCCAACTTGATACGAGTAAAATATCATTTTTCACGTTCAATGACATACAAAGAATATCTCGTTTTACTTATTGATTTTGGATGACATCGATACGTATCTTTATGCCATCATAATCTCTTTAATGTTGGGGGAATGAAGAAAAGCAATGGTGAGAGGCGTGTCCCACGTCCATCCCCTTTGGTACACTTAGTCCCTTGCCCAAGTAAGAGTACAACTTATGCGAGTTTGAGGATTGCATATTTGCTACTTAATTAGAGATTACAAATAACTGATGTCGTTCCCTCTGGATGAACCCAATGCAAGGAAAATATGTGCTTATAAGTTGTATAGTTATAATATTTGGGAAGGGAAAACTAATCTAAAATAAAAATAATTTATTTTGTTAAGCATTGCGATTCGTATCCAAAGCATTGTAGAAGCTCGAAATAGGAGACACACTTCCATGATCAAAATAACTACTCATCAAAAGAGTAAAAAATGAATTATCAATGCCACTCACAAACTGTTGAACGATTTTTATCGAACACTTCTTCTATGCCCAAACCAATCAAAGGTTCTCCATTTCTAGTAGCATTCATATCATTAAAAAACATACATGAGGAGCATTATAAAACTAGAATTCTTTGTAATTTTACACTGACGGAGAGAGTAGTGTTTTTCTAAAGTTGTCAAGGTTGAGCGAGATCATGAATAGGAAACAATGTTTGAATGGTCTTCCTTGCAAGTCCATCAAATTTTCTCGGGGATTTTATTTTATTTTATTTTATTTTTGTTGGGTTTGAGCCTTTCACCTAGTCTTGAAACTCGAAAGACGATTGCTAGGAGGCCACGTGTGCAAAGTTATTCTCTATAATCATTTCTAAAGTCTAAAATTACTATACAGTCTTGATGTAAATATCTTTGGATGGTTGTTGATGTTTTAACTTCCATGTCATGATGAGATCTTAATGGCTCTTGTTCTTGATATAACCAAAAAATGAGTAGAATTGCCATAAGCAAGTAAGCAAGACAGTGAGTAAGAGGTGGAGATGCAAAGAGTAGTCTATTATGTGTTGAAAACCTCTATCAACTACTAATTTTATAACATTTATAAAAACCAATTTCTCATTGTAACTTCTTGGATTAATATGAGGTTGTGTTTCCACTATCATGTACTTTCCACATTGTAACCTTTTTTTTTTGTTATTGTGTGTATACTTAGGATGTAATCTCTAAAGTGGAGTAGGCTGAATATTCGTTTGATGGAGTTTCGGGACTAGAAACACATATTATAACTATTTGCAGTTAAAATCCCCATTCCCCAATCCTTTATTCATGAGAAGGTAGAAAATGTTGCAAAAATTGTGACCACGATGGGATGGAGTGGTGATGTTAAGCGGAGCATGGGAAATATAGTTGAACATAGAGCCACAAGTACAAAGAGAGGACATAAGGCAATTTAAAATACTACTAATTGAAATGTGGGTATAGGCAACCAAGATTCAAAGGAAGAGGTTGGGAAATTTTTCCCTTTAGTTTATGCGGATGAGGAGTGGTAGACTTGGAATGAGAGCATGCTCCAAACGATATGGTGCAAGGTTGGTTCATTGATGGACTCAAAACTATGCATAAATAAAAGATTTTCCTTTATTCCTTGGATGGTATACAGACATTCGATCAAATCATAGATTATTTGGAGCATCTCAAACAAAACCTAAAGGTGATAAATCCATTCATGCAATAGACTTTAGGTGCTACAACTCTTCCTTTGATACCACCTACTGGGGTAATAGATTCTTTTAAGAAAATTTACTTTACTCAATGTCAAAATTTAGGATATATTGGAATAAATTATGATATAAATCATTTGTATTCTTTTATTTGTAATGTAATCGATATAGTATAGAGCATTGCATGTTTAATGCCGAAAATAGAACTCTTGCATCTAATCAGGTACAAACTTAGATTCCACACTCCGATCAATGGTATCAAAAACCATATGTAAATATTGTGTGTCCTAGAAAAACTAGTAACAACAAAAGAGCTAGTTTTACTACAAATTCACCTCCATCTGAAAAATGTAGAAAAACGTAGCAAGCCTATGGATGCGGTCAAAAATATTTTGATCACATTGAGAGAAAAGGTAGTTACAACCAAAAGGATTCCAAAGACCCCCAATGTCTTTAATATGGAGCTTGGATACATGAGGTACAACCGTTTAGAAGCACAAGAATATTACTAGAGAAAATTAGAAGCTAAATTAATAGCACCTATGACAAATAAGTTCACAATCTCCTACAAGTAAGCAGTAGCGACAATCATTAATTGGTATAGGAAGCACTTTTAGTCTAGGAACCTAGTTCTACATACGAGTATTTGAGAGAACCACAATATTTATAGCCAAGTGTCTAGTTGGGCCACTCAAGTAACTCCACACTTTACAATTTTGGCGCAATCAACATCAACCATTGCAGACTATCTAGTCTAGATGCAGTGTACAATCCATTATAAGGGATTTTTTGATTGGATGTGAGCTTTAGAGAATCACGCTATAGAGTGGTCTACTATTATAGGGATAGAATTTGGTTTAGCAATTCCTCTCTTCCTAGAAAGTGCATATCAAATTTTCTACCATTCTAAATGCTTGGAAGGTATTTTGTAAATCTACTATTTAGATAAAATTAGCTGAGCTCTTGGCCTTGATACGAGCCTTTAAACAAGCATTAATAGTAGAAGATCAATAAAAAATAGCCTTAGATAATTAAAGGTTGTGCAGACTTATCCACTACCTTGCACATCTCTACCGACCAAGATACATCTATATTGAAGGAATCAGAGACACTAAATAATAAGGGTCTTGATCCTCATTTTTACCAAAACAAGATTCATTTTAGGCATATATACAAGTCAGGGGAAAACCTGCTAAAGAGGGAAAAAAGTGCCTCGATAATCCTAAATGTGTTCACAACCATCACTATCAAAATATATCAACAAATTCTCTCATGGGTGTGATGCGATGAATAGGGAGTTGACTTTCATGTATAAGGAAGTGCCAAGCTATGTGGAAAGAGGTCAATCGACAAGAGGACTTAAGCCCAAAGCTTTGCGAAAAGCTTCGAATTTCTTCCCAGGTAGAGCCTTTGTGAAAAGGTGTGCAAGGTTATACTATGTGGGTGCACATGCCAAGTAAAACAACGTGGCTGAAATACATACACTTCTTCATGTAAGCCACCATTTAGAAATGCAGTTTTAATGTCTAATTGATCTACAATCCAAGCATGATGAGTTGCAAGTACATATATGCTATGAACAGTGGTCGTGCAGCATGTGGGAGCAAATGTTTCATCAAAATCAATGCCTCTCTGAGCATAACCTTTTGCTATAAGCCTAACATTATACTTGTCAATTGTTCTAGCACACTTATGCTTCAGCTTGTACACCCATTTAGTGCAAATGAACTTTTTGCTTGGAGGCAAATCACATAAAAAACATGTACCATTCTTTATAATAGCATCATATTCTGATTGCATAGCACCCATCCAATTTTTTGATTTTTTTTTTTTTGCTTCATCAAAATAAATAGGCTCATTTGCATCACAAAGACTAGAGGCGACCATTCCATAGCAATATCACTACAACACATCTAGGGTATACCGAGGCTGCTACCGAGGCAAATGAACGGGCGTGATTTCTTCGCGACGTCGGTGTTACAGTCAGTATAGGCGTCGGAAAGAAAGCGCCGGTATGGGCGCCGGTATAAGCGTGGGTATAATCGTCGGTATATGCGTGGGTATTACCGACGCATATACCGACGTCCATACCGACATCCCCGCTGGGTGTACCGGCGCATATATCGACGACCTTATTGGAGCTACCGACGCGTATACCAACGACCATACCTGCACAATTTTTTTTGGGCAGAGTGTGTTGTCTTTTGCTACTGCATGATGTTGTTTAGCAAAAGACAATACACTCTTCCCAACTGAGTACATGTGTTATGTACTGTAATGGCAACCAAAACATAAACTTATATGAGCAAAAATGAACAATGATTCATGTACAGAAAGTCGTATATTCCATAAATGAAAAATGTAAAAAAGTATGGCAAAGCACTTCTATATAGGAATCGAATACAAAATGTGACAAAGCACTTCCATATAGGAATCGAATACAAAATTATGGTACATCATTGCCACATAGGAGTGTAATACAAAATTGTGGCAATGTGACAAAACACTTCCATATAGGAATCGAATACAAAATTATGTTACATCATTGTCGTATTCGAGTGTGATACAAAATTGTGGCATTGATCAAAATATTTACACCTACAATCCTACAACAAAACATATGTATAAAATAAGACCAATTAACATGACATTTATAAACAACAAGTAAAAACACGAAACCAAGATATAACTTTACCTAATCAAGAATATTCTCCCATGAGACGATTGCACCACGTCCCTTTAAGTCTTGTAACAGTGCAGTCAGTCCATGTCGATATCCATATGATTCTTCAGTTCGCGTTGGAGGATGACCCACTGCCAACTCCTATAGTAAATATGTAAATGTTAGATGAATATACATAATGTACTTAACACAAACAACTTCAAATTAACATCATACTTACAAATTGGTAGCGCATACTATCGTATCTGCCCCTACCTAGATGCGACGTTCCAACCGTATCTAAACGTGTGGCCGCTGCATCTCTCTGTTGACGATACTGATCAGGAGTATGTTGATGCTCATCCTGAATCAATTCCCATTCTTCGGCATCTAGCCATACATGCTTTCGTAAGCCTGCTTTGAAAGCATCACGAGCTTCTGATCGTCGATGAGACATCACCTCGCGTGCTGTATGTTGAATCCATTCGGAACTCACAATAGGATTCCCAGGTGCTGGCCGGTACTCTTCATATACGCATTGTGTGATATGATTTTTAGAGTCTCTATCCTGTTCGGTCCATTTTAACATTACTGAATGACCGAATTCGATAGAGCAGAGTTGTCGTATGCGCTGACGCATTGACTTTCCCACCGCATCCATAACTGGACCTCCATTATGGATATGATATATCTTCGATTCGTCATAATCATGTGCACCCCAAGGTGTATATGGATATCCCATCTCATGCAATATGAAGATCTCATCTCATTCAATGTATATATATGCATGCTTAAGCTTGTATACATATGCATTCATGTATACATATGCATATGCTTGCTTGTATGCATATGCATTCTTGTATGCATATGCATTCTTGTATGCATATGCATGCTTGTATACATATGCATGTTTGTATGCATATGCATGCTTGTATGCATATGCATATTGCATGCTTGTATGCATATGCATATATTGCATGTATTGCATGTTTGTATGCATATGCATGCATGTATGCATATGCATTCTTGTATGCATATATTGCATGCTTGTATGCATATGGATTCATATATGCATATGCATTCATGTATGCATATGCATTCATGTATGCATATGCATTCTTGTATGCATATGCATTCATGTATGCATACATGAATGCATGCATGTATGTATATGCATTCTTGTATGCATATGCATTCTTGTATGCATATGCATTCATGTATGCATGCATGTATGCATATGCATTCACGTATGTATGCATATGCATGCATGTATGCATATGCATTCATGTATGCATATGCATTCTTGTATGCATATGCATATGCATGTGTGTATGCATATCCCTCTCTCTCTCTCTCTCATGTATGCATTTGCATGCTTGTATGTATGCATGTATGTATGCATATCCATGCATGTATGCATATGCATGCATGTATGCATATGCATGCATGTATGCATATGCATGCTTGTATGTATGCATGTATGTATGCATATGCATTCATGTATGTATGCATATGCATGCATGTATGCATATGCATGCATGTATGCATATGCATTCATGTATGCATATGCATGCATGTATGCATATATTGCATGCATGTATGCATATGCATTCACGTATGTATGCATATGCATGCATGTATGCATATGCATTCATGTATGCATATGGATTCTTGTATGCATATGCATATGCATGTGTGTATGCATATCCCTCTCTCTCTCTCTCGTGTATGCATATGCGTGCTTGTATGTATGCATGTATGTATGCATATGCATTCATGTATGCATATGCATGCATGTATGCATATGCATGCTTGTATGTATGCATATGCATTCATGTATGCATATGCATTCATGTATGCATATGCATTCATGTATGTATGCATATGCATTCATGTATGTATGCATATGCATTCATGTATGTATGCATATGCATGCATGTATGCATATGTATGCATTCATGTATGCATATGCATTCATGTATGCATATGCATGCATGTATGCATATATTGCATGCATGTATGCATATATTGCATGCTTGTATGTATGCATGTATGTATGCATATGCATTCATGTATGTATGCATATGCATGTATGTATGCATATGCATGTATGTATGCATATGCATTCATGTATGCGTATGCATTCATGTATGCATATGTATGCATGTATTGCATGCATGTGTGCATATGCGTGCTTGTATGCATGCATGCATGTATGCATATGCATGCATGTATGCATATGCATGCATGTATGCATATGCATGCATGTATGCATATGCATTCATGTATGCATGCATGTATGCATATGCGTTCACGTATGTATGCATATGCATTCATGTATGCATATGCATTCTTGTATGCATATGCATATGCATGTGTGTATGCATATCCCTCTCTCTCTCACTCGAAAACAAAACTAAAGAGAGAAGATATTAGAAAAGCATGTATGCATATGCATTCATGTATGCATATGCATGCATGTTTGCATATGCATGCATGTATGTATGCATATGCATGCATGTATGTATGCATATGCATGCATGTATGTATGCATATGCATGCATGTATGCATATGCATGCATGTATGCATATGCATGCATGCATGCATATGCATACATGCATGCATATGCATACATGAATTCATATGCATACATGCATGCATATGCATACATGCATCCATGCATATGCATGTATGTATGCATATGCATGCATGTATGTATGCATATGCATGCATGTATGTATGCATATGCATGCATGTATGCATATGCATTCATGTATGCATATGCATTCATGTATGCATGCAGGTATGCATATGCATATGCATGCATGTATGTATGCATATGCATTCATGTATGCATATGCATTCATGTATGCATGCATGTATGCATATGCATTCATGTATGTATGCATATGCATGCATGTATGCATATGCATTCATGTATGCATATGCATTCTTGTATGCATATGCATATGCATGTGTGTATGCATCTCTCTCTCTCTCACTCGAAAACAAAACTAAAGAGAGAAGATATTAGAAAAGCAAAAACATAAAGAAAGATAAAAGAGTGATATATGTATTACTTATATTGATGTAATTTTTGAATCAAGGTTGTCAAAATCCACTTGAAGTTCTCCTTCGTTGAATTTCCAAATATTTGATCTCAAAAATCTCTTGCAAAACTAAAGAGAGAAGATATTAGAAAAGAAAAAACATAAAGAAAGAAAACAGAGTGCTACAATATGTGTGATCTACTTACCAAAACGTCAGATCTATAAAAATAGAGGTGTGCTTAGAGAGAGAGAGAGGAAAGGAGAGGGAGAGAGAGAGAGAGAGAGAGAGAGCGAGAGAGAGAGAGAGAGAGAGAGAGAGAGAGAGAGAGAGAGAGATAGAGAGAGAGAGAGAGAGAGAGAGAGAGAGAGAGAGAGAGAGAGAGAGAGAGAGAGAGAGAGAGAGAGAGAGAGAATTGTTTGAATCACGGTCATCAAAATCCACTTGAAGTTCTTCTTCGTCGAATTTCCAAAGATTTGATCCCAAAATCTCTTGCAAAACCAAACAAATAACATATTAGTAAAAAAAAAACATAGAAAAATAAAAAAGAGTGCTAGAATATGTGCCATCTACTTACCAAAACTTCAGATCTATAAAGATAGAGGTTTGTTTAGAGAGAGAGAGAGGGAGAGAGAGGGAGGGAGAGAGAGGGAGAGAGAGTGAGAGAGAGGGAGGGAGAGAGAGAGATAGTGAGAGAGAGGGAGGGAGGGAGGGAGGGAGAGAGAGAGAGAGAGAGAGAGAGAGAGAGAGAGAGAGAGAGAGAGAGAGAGAGAGAGAGAGAGAGAGAGAGAGAGAGAGAGAGAGAGAGAGAGAGAGAGAGAGAGAGAGAGAGAGAGAGAGAGAGAGAGAGAGAGAGAGAGAGAGAGAGAGAGAGAGAGAGAGAGAGAGAGAGGGAGAGGGAGAGGGAGAGGGAGAGGGAGAGGGGGGAGGGAGGGAGAGAGGGAGAGAGGGAGAGAGAGAGAGAGAGAGAGAGAGAGAGAGAGAGAGAGAGAGAGAGAGAGAGAGAGAGAGAGAGAGAGAGAGAGAGAGAGAGAGAGAGAGAGAGAGAGAGAGAGAGAGAGAGAGAGAGAGAGAGAGAGAGAGAGAGAGAGAGAGAGAGAGAGAGAGAGAGAGAGAGAGAGAGGGTGACAAACATAGATCTGCTGTTGGCGCGCGCAAACCCGAAAGGAGAAGATCTAGATTCAAAATGCTCAGAATGACGAATTTCGATTTCGGGCCCCATTAAAAAGAGAGTGTCGGTATATACGTCGGTAGTTCGAGCAAGTTATCGACACGTATACCGATGCGTATACCGACGTCTTTCCGAGGCAAAGCGGTTTTCCCAAATTGTCTAAGGGTCATACCGACGCTGACAACTGACCGTCGGTACACTGACCGTCGGTATTCCCTCGATATGTTGTAGTGTATGCTGCAAAAGAAGCACTATGAGAACTTGAATGATCATGATATGATAGAGGTGCATCTAATTTACGATCTTACAAAGTCTACATGAGCTACTTGGCATAGTTTTTACCTACTCTAAATCAACCTTCATCAACAAATGCATCGTGTAAATTTGCATCAGAAATGGAATGATCTACATCATCATGTGGCACCTCAAATGGCAGAGAAATTGCCTCATTTGGACCAGCACTTCATTGTCCACCTACAAAAAGAGACAACAAAGTGTCATATACATCTATGAATCTAATTGATCTCTCCTTAGTACACGAAAGTAATGGCTGAATTCTATCTTCCACAAAAACAACATCACGACTACCCACAATATGTTTAATCTATGCATGATATAGATGATACCCTTTGATTTCAGAATTGTACCCAACATGAATAATTTCACTCCTTTATCATCCGATTTCCTATGTTATTGTTTAGGCACAAATGCATATGCTAGATAACCAAAGTCACATAGATGAGCAAAAGATGGCTTGCAACCATGCCAAGCCTCATATGGAGTGATAGATTGAAGTGCTTTGGTGGGAGATGTGTTAAGTACAGATGTTGTGCACAATAACCTCATGCCAAAAGTTATGTGGTAAAGCTTGATTTTTGTCCAGACACCTTGCCATCTCCATTAGAGAGCTGTTCTTTCTTTCAACAACTCGATTATGTTGAGGTGTATATGCCACTTTACAATGATGTTTTATCCCACATTGAGCAAGAAATGTATTAAAATGGAAAGAAATGTATTCCCCCCCTTGATCAGATTGGAGGGTGCCCATTTCACATGTTGATAGATTTTCAGCCAAAATGAAAAATTGTTTGAAGCACATAAACACTTTGGAATTTGCTTTCAATGGATATATCCATGCATGCCTAGAGAAATCATTAATAAAAGTCATGAAATAAAGGTGGTTCCCAAAAGGAGATGTCTGCATAAGACCAAAAACATCATTGTGAATAAGCTACAATTTTTGAGTAGCTCAAACTGAACCATCTTTTAGGAAGGTGGAACATTGCATTTTGCCCAAAATACAGCCTTCACAAACATTTTTACTAGGTGGCTCAAGTTTGGACACATAAAACATCATTTTAGATTTCTATAGGTGTAGCAAACATGCAAACTTCTGATGACCAAAGGTGCATGCCAAAGCTTTGCATCTGAGATACCTTAAGAATGGTGAACTGCAGATGCTCAATGATTCACAGATTTTGCATAGTTTATGAGCTTATACAATCTAGAACACAAAAGGGTAAACACAGTAATGATATCACCATTTGAGAGATCATGAAATATACAAATATTATAAAAAAAATTAATAACCAAGCCAATGTTGGCTAATGCTTATATTGACAATAGTTTTTTCTTGATCATTGGCACAAAAAAAGCATCTGACAATGTGAAAGAACTACCATCAATAGTAGTCAAAATGATCTTACCAACTCCCATTACAAGATAAGAGGTGTTTTTAGCACATCTAATAGTATTCACTATAGGGGTAGGCTCAAGTAAACTAAAGAAAGTGTGATGTGAGGTAATATGTTTGGTTGCCTCACTATCAAAGTACCAAATGTTTAAGCCTAATACTGACATGCATTGCTCATGCGAAGATGGGTCATAATTGCAAACAGTGGTAAACACTGATTCTTCATTCTACACAAGATTAGAAGAGTATGTTTTAGGTGTAGAGGATTCTACAACAACCATTCTAGCCGCTTTTGTAGCTAGTTTTGGACAAATCTTTATGGAATGGTAATTTCCTTTAGAATATTTCCAGAATTGTTTCTTCTTTTCTGTTTTCTTCCTTTCTTTGTCTTCCTTTTGGACAATGTAGTATTGGAAAATTTTTGCTTACTTCTAAATGAAATTCATTTACCTTTGCCATTCTCACTAGCTATGAAAGCTTGATCTATTGCATGCATAATGACCCTATTTTCCTAGATTGATCTTCTACACCAAAATAGAGGCTAGCTCTTCAAATTTTAAGGCATTTGGATTTCCTTTCATCATCAAATGAAGAGTACAAGAAAAACTCTAATATGAATGTTGAAGACCATTAAGAACGGTCTCTACAAGTGAACTATCTCGAAGGATTTCATCTAGAGAAATCAACTGCTCTTTCAAATCTTTGATCTAACTCTCATAAGATCCTTGCTTGGAATGTGTTGGTGCAAATGGGCCAAGCCCACACACTTGGAGAATTAGCATTTATTTCATATAGTCACTTATGACTATTTCGTTGTAAAAATCAATTTATTTTTATCCTTGTAAAAGTGCATTGCACTACTCTCATGTAAAGTTAGAAGGAATCAAATCTTGAATTTCTTGGTAGTTAATTGATGAGAAAGTAACTCCTAAAGTCTAGGATTCACTTTATGGTGAGAACTTGAATTCGAATTCAAAAATGGCTCCAACTCCAAGCTATAAAAGTGGGTCAAAATCTCATGTGTAGTGAGCCTGATTCCAAGATTATTTGGAGAGGGATTTGTGTGATTAATGAGCTCACTCTAAGCCACTTCACTAACCTCATATTCTGCAATTATACATTGCCAATATCATTGTATGTCTATGTGATTTAATACATATACATTGATCACATCTCTACACCTCTTCTCTACCATGATCATCTCAGAATAGTGAACTTCTCAGAGCTTGTTCTCAGTGCATACTTGATCAATTGATGTGATTCAAAATGTTCTAGATTCAACATATTATCTATTTCATAGCTACAAAGTCTCACTATTATTACTTTTCTAATCTTGAGATATCTTCACATCTCTGCTCACTGTTCTACATACTATATCAGCTCAAAAATATTAGGATAGTCATTCAACTTGCTAAGCATCATTCTTAGTGTACATTTGATCATTTGTATTGAAACACATTGTGATTAGTAGCTATCTAAGTTAATTAGATACTCCCAAAAGGAATTTAATCAATTGCTATCAGGTTGAGAGCACTGTTCATTTTACTCAACATGTGTAGAGACCAAAATAACAAGTCTTAGCACATAGTTGAATTTTTCTACTCATCTGTTTTGATCCATTGATTAGAGGATCATGCTCCAAAGCACTTAGATGATTGTTTGTGATTGTGAAGAAGCTCAAAGGGTCTACTCTACTCTTCACAACTTATTTTTGGCTGGTGTGAAGCAAGATTTGGCAGCACCACTTCATCTCTAGAATCTATCCACCATCTCCTTCAACAATGGTATCAGAGAAACATCAAGCAAAATGGGAGATGGATTTCCATGATTCATTGACAAATTGGATAGGAGAAACTATCCAGCATGGTCCCTAAGGATGCAAGCTTATCTCCAAGGAAGAAGCCTATATGGATACATCTCTAGAGATGGGGAAATGCCAATATTCAGAAGCAAACATCAACCTACAAGAGAAGAGCAAGAAAGGCTAACTACATGGTGTGCAAAGGATGCTCTAGCCAGGTCTCATATACTTAACTCAATAGATGATTTCTTGTCACCTCATATTAGGAATTGCAAAACCTCCCAAGAGACTTGGGAAGTACTTTCTTCATACTTCTCATCAAATACAAGGGCTAAGGAGAACCAACTTTGGATGGAGTTCACAACCTTGAAGAAGCAACCAAAGCAAAGTGTGGCTGACTATGTGACCAAGATGAAGGATGTAGCTGACCAACTTGGGAGCATTGGAGAAGAAATAGAAGAAGAGTAGGTAGTAAGGCAGATTGAATCTGATGGAGTTGGTGAGTAGTTTTGACATGAATTTGAGTTGTTCTTATAGGACAGAGGTATAAAGAGAGAGGTTACAACAAGATACACTCCTGAATACAATGAAGTGGTAGAGAGAAGGAATAGACTAATGGTAGAGCCTACAAGATCAAGGTTGAATGAAAAGAAAATTCCAAATTACTTATGGGTAGAGGCTATTTCCATAGCTACATACTTAATTAATAGGCTTCCATCCAAGTCCTTGGATGGAATGACACCTTACGAAGCATGGAATGGTAGGAGACCTTCCCTAGACCATTGTAACATCTTTGGGTGCATTGCTTATGCTCATACCCTCACAGATTAGAGGAAAACTTGATCCAAAAGCTGAAAGATATATATTCATTGGCTATGACCAAAACCAGAAAGGATATAGGTTGTACAATCCCACTAACAAAGGATTTACAATTAGTAGGGATGTGATTTTTGATGAAAATAACTCCTCTTTTGAAGATGATTGCAGAAAATAAATCTACCATATAACTTGGAAAGTGATTTTCCAACTCTAACTCAAGAAGAACCACAAATATCAGAAGATGTCAACTCAAAGGATGAAGAACACATTGAATACAAAGCTTGGAAGTCCAAGGGCAAGACAAAATTCAAGGGATTGGAAGACATTTCGGAGTCATCCAATCAAGCACTTAGAAGATCTCAAAGGGAAAGTAAGAAACCCATAAGGTATGGCTATGACACATAACTAGTCACCAAGCATTCTGTATACATGAATCAAGATCTTATGTTAGAAGAGCCTTCTTCATTTGAAGAAGTGAATAAAAAGGAAGAATGGAGAGAAGTCATGCAGGAAGAAATTGAAGCACTTCAGGAGAACAACACTTGGGATTTGGTTCCTAAGAAACCAAGCATGAAGGTAATAGGCTCTAGGTGGATTTATAAGGTTAAGCAAAATTTAGATGGTTCAATGAACATGTATAAAGCAAGGCTAGTAGCAAAAGGGTTTGCTCAAAACCATGGAGTGGATTATGAGGAGACCTTCTCACCTGTGGTTAAGATGCCGATAATCAAAGTTTTAGTAAGTATTGCTGCTTCAAAGAATTAGAATTTGTATTAGTTAGATGTTAAAAATGCATTCCTAAATGGATGGGGATCTCAAAAGAAGTCTACATGGCTCAACAACCAAGGTACGAAGACAAGGACAGACCAGATTATGTATGCAAGCTAAGGAAAGCACTCTATGGTTTAAAGCAAGATCCTAGAGCATAGAACCATAGGCTCTCATATATTTACATGACCAATGTTTTGTTGCTAGCAAAGCAGATTCTTCTTTGTTCATTAAGAAGACTAACTCAGAAGTTATCTATCTCTGTGTTTATGTGGATGACATTATCATTATAGGGAATGATGCCAATGGCATCAAACAAATCAAAGCTCAAATTATGGAAGAATTTAAAATTAATGATTTTGGTTTGTTAACATACTTTCTTGGATTAGAACTTGTATATTCAGATTCTGGTATATTTATTACCCAGAGGAAGTACATTCATGATATTCTGATTAAATTCAAAATGGAGAGCACTAAAGTTGTAGGTACACCCATGGAACTCAATCATAAACTTAGTTCTCATGAGGGAGAACTACTTGAAGATATTACAAGTTATCAAAGGCTTGTTGGAAGTCTCAATTATGCAACCCTAACAAGAGCGGATATATGTTATGGAGTAAGCACATTAAGCCAATTTTTGCATACTCCAAGAAAACCTCATATGGAAGCTGCCAAGATGTTCTTAAGGTATCTAAAGGGTACTATAAATGAAGGACTATCTTATCCATTCACATCTGACTTAGATATCAAGCTATATTCTGATGTAGATTAGGATGGCTCAAAAGATGATAGGAGGAGCACTTCTGGCTACTTATCTTTTGCAAGCTCAAAGCTAATGTCATGCTCATCAAAGAAACAACCAACTATAGCATTGCCATCAACTCAAGAAAAATATAGAGGCTTAGCAAATGCAAGAGAAGAGGCTTGGTTAGCATACTTAGGGTGTTTCAAAGATCCAAATAGCTTTGCTATGTGGTGCCGAAATCATGATCTGAGCTCGTTTTGGCCTTCGAATGCACTATTGCAGGGGTTATGCAGGCTATTTTGTCTTTTTGTGCCAAACATATATACCAATTTTGATTCGCCAATATAAGCGTCTTGAAGTGTGCTACATGTTTAGCAGAAATTATTTGGGAAGTTCTCTTCAACTTTTTGAGATATAGTCAATTTTTTGCATCAATGTATTTTAGTCACTGGCCATGGCTGAAAGTAATGATATATTTCGTATGTTGGCTATTGAAGATAAGTTGGATGGTACCAACTACCCATTATGGGCTTATATGATGCGACAAGTATTGGTTGCAAAAGGAATGTGGAATATTGTGTAGGGTGTTGAAAGACCTCTTGTTACAACTGTGAATACAGGTACTACAAATATAGGTGCTAAAACTAATGGAGATGGTATGGAAGATGCTGATATTTTGCTGCGATTTCTGCTGCACCTACTATAGAGCAAATTCATTGGGATGATAGAGATGCTCAGGCACATGCATTGATAGCTTTGTCTGTCAAATGTGCCATTATTCCTACATTCACTCTTGCAAAATAGCTAAGGATGCTTGGGATACACTTACCACATTGTACCAGGCTAGGAATGAGGCTCGTGTTGCTTACCTCCGAAAACAGTTGGAGAGTGAGCACATGAATGAAGGTGATTATATGGACAATTTTCTAACAAAGATCAAAGACTTGAAGGAACAATTGATTTCTGCTCATGAAGTTATACTAGATAGCTCACTTGTGCAGACCGTTCTGAATGGTCTTCCTAGTTCATATAAGAGTTTTGCTTCTACTCTTCGGTTGATGATGAAAGGCAATCCAAATGCCTTGTCATTTGAGGAGTTAGTCTCTGTTCTATTACAGGAAGATCAGTCAAGGAAAAACAGGTCCATTATGCGTGTTGTAGATCAAGCTTTCCTGGCTAGTCACAAGGGCAAAGGAAAATGGAGCTCTTCAACTAGTAAGGAGAAATCTCCTAATTCTGCACAATCGAAGAGGGAAGACAAAGATGAAAAGAAATCAGACAAGTAGAAATTGTTTTGTAAATACTGTAAAGCGAATCATCATGTCATTAAGAGATGTCCAAAACTGGCTGCTAAAGAGGCAAAGAAGAAAGAGGCTGGAATGGTTGTTGCAAAGGCCTCTACACCAAAAACAGAGTCTGCTTATCTTGTGCAGCAAGAAGAATGGGCGTTTAATATTTTTTGGATTTTTGACCCATCTTCTCATGAGCATTGCATGTCTGCAGTAGACTCAAAGTTTGGTACTTTGATAGTGGGGCGACCAAACATATGACCTCGCACCCCAGTTTCTTCTCTTCACTCGAGCCTGCCCCTATAGGGAATATTGTCACATGCGCCAACAACTCCTCTTATCCTGTCATGGGAGTTGGTAAGATCATTTTGACTACTGCTGATGGTAGCTCTTTCACTTTTTTAGATGTTTTATTTGTACCAAGGATCAAGAAAAATCTATTATCAGTTTTTGCATTAGCCAAGATTGGCTTGGTTGTGAAATTTATTGATGACAGATGTACATTTCATGATATGTCAAATGGTGACATCATTATTGGTTCTGGCATTTTATGATGTAGACTGTATAAGCTCATAGACTATGAAAGATCAATGAATAATTTGGCATGTGTAGTACATGATTCTCAGGCTATGTCAGATGCAAAGCTTTGGCATGCATGCTTTGGTCATCAGAATTTTACTAGTTTGCTATGCTTGCAGAAATCTGATATGGTGTCTTCTTTGCCCAAGCTTGAGGCACCTAGAAAACATGTATGTGAAGGCTGTATTTTGGGCAAAATGTAGTGTTCCTCCTTTCCAAAAGATGTTTTAGTTTGGGCTACATAGAAATTGTAGCTTGTTCATAGTGATATATGTGGTCCTATGCAGACACCCTCTTTTGGAAATTATCTCTACTTCGTGACTTTCATTGATGACTTTTCCATGCATGCATGGGTATATCCATTGAAAAGCAAAGTTCCAAGTGTTTATGTGCTTCAAACAGTTTTTGGTTCTAGTTGAAAATCTGTCAGCATGTAAAATGGGCACCCTCTGTTCTGATTGAGGGGGGGAATATATGTCTTCTGACTTTAATGCATTTCTAGTTGAACATGGGACAAAACACCAGTGTAAAGTATCATATACACCTTAATAGAATGGAGTTGTTGTTGTCAGGATCTTGCTCACGCTCAAACAGAGGTTACGAACGCAGAAAAAACACCCAAGAATAAACGCAACAAGAGACGAGAAAGTACGCAGATTGGGTGCAATCTCCCCCCATGCACTCTGTTTCGACAGTCCATAGAGTGCATGTATTTATAGGACTTTTGATTACGTCGAAAATAGTGGTTACATGAGGGCGGCTTCGAAAAGCAGGCGTGAAACTAAAAGTTGGTAACTTTTACAGAAAGCCATTACTTTGAATAATAGAAACTGCGGTCTACAACGACCCTTATTCTAACCATTACTTTTCTAACAATAGAACCTTCTACGCAGGTTTATTTACAAGCTAAATAATAATTATTCGGATTATTGATGTCCGCCCTTTCACGCCTTGCACGCTCCTCACGAACCTTCAGCTGCTATATCAAAAACATATTAATACATTAATAATTTAACATTTTAACAATGCCTTGTTCAATAATATACAACATGGCTCTCAGTTGACAAGCAACTGACCTCAGTTGATAAAATAATTCAATACTCTAACAATTATAATGCAGTGTTCAACATATTCCATATTACTGTTACAATCCAACAATGCATTGGCCAACATATTTCATGTTACAATCCAACAATGCATTGGCTATTTGATATTTCAATCCAACAATGCATTGGCTATTCCATATTTCAATCCAACAATGCATTGGCTATTCCATATTTCAATCCAACAATGCATTGTTCAACATATTCCATAAGGTATAACATGCCCCACAGTTGAACAAGCAACTGACCTCAGTTGAAAAAAATAATAAACATGGATGGCCAGTCACATGTTTCATCACTGAATAAAGAAAATAGGCATGTGCCATGTAAAAATACATGCATGGAAATGTTCATGGAGCTGTTACATTAATGTGTTTGTGTATGATATGCAAAAATTAAGTGGTCATAATGAGGTGTTAATTGTGTTTTATGTATCCATTGACATTCTTCAATAGAGTGATTTTTGTACTTAACCAAATATCGATGATATTGAGTACCTTTGCGTGTAGTAGTGACATCATGATCAATGATTTTCTCAGGAACTAAGATTTCAGATTGTTCTTCAATTAAAGGAGGATCATCAAGAAGTGGAGCAAGTGGTAAAGTTCCTTTAAAGGGTTTAAGTAAGCTAATATGAAAAGAATTATGTATAGTCCAATGGGATGGAATATCTAACCGAAATGAATTATCATTAATTTTTTCTATAATGCGAAACGGTCCATAATAGCGTGGTGCAAGTTTAATTTTAGGATGCTGCAAAATATTTTTGAGACATCTTTTAATTATTCGCAGCCATACAAAATCATGTTCCTTGAATTCTTTGGCTAATCGTTTAGTATTGATAATACGTGTATATCGCTCTTGACTTTTCCTAATGTGCTCGTGAACATCATGAAGTATAGAAATGTGATCTTGAGCAATAGAATCAGCCATCGGAATGTCGGTTTGGGTGAGAGACATGGGAGTGGGAAGCTTTTTATCAAAAACTATTTCAAAAGGTGCACGGCCAGTAGTGGTATGTGAAGTGTTATTGTAAGAAAATTGAAGCAATGGCCACTTCTCATCCCAGCTATTAGGATTATCTAATGAATAACAACGCAATAAATCAAGAATAGTACTATTTGTAGCCTCACTCTGTCCATTACTTTCAGGATGAAATGCAGAGCTAAAATCTATTTTAGAACCAAAATGTTGAAATAAGGCAACCCAAAAATGATTACAAAACCTAACATCACGATCAGATAACATTACTTTAGGAAATCCATGATGTGAAAAAATGCATTTAATGAATAATTTTGCAGCTTGAGGTGCAGTCAAAGTTTTTCTACATGGAATGAAATATGCATATTTACTAAACCTATCAACTATTGTCCAAATCATATCATTATGTGATGAAGTGATAGGAAGACCTGTGATAAAATCCATAGAGATTTGTTCCCATGGTTCATTTGGAATAGGAAGGGGCATTAATAATCCAAATGGTTTACCATGATGACGTTTGACACGCTGACATACAATGCATTGAGAAACATAATGTGCAATGTCTTTTTCCATATGTGGCCAAAAGAAGAAATCTTTGCAAGCAGAAATAGTGCTCTGTATGCCTCTATGACCCATGTAAGATGGTTCATGCATTTCTTTAATGACAAAATCTTTAAAAGCTTGGGTTATGCACAATCTATGTTGAAAATAGAGAAAACCATTATGAAATGTATAATGTTCATCAGATAAAGATGCAGCATTATTGAAGTCATGCCATGCACGTGAAAAATACAAATCAGATGCATAAGTGGAAACCATGTCTTGAAAAGAATGAATTTGAATGGCAGAAATATTATTCAAAACAACGGAATTCGAAGGAAAACGGCTAAGAGCATCAGCTACGACATTAGCTTTACTAGGTTGATATTGTATCATGGGTTGGAAATTTTGAATGAATGATGCCCATTTAAGATGCCTATCAGAGATTAAGGGCTGACTTAATAAATGCTTAATAGCCTGTTGATCGGTTTTGATTAATACTTTAGAGCCCATAAGATAGTGTTTCCAAATTCGCAAAGCATGCACAACTGCTAACAGTTCTTTATCATACGTACTATAATTATGTTCTGAGGGTTTAAGCTTTCTACTCTCAAATGCAATGGGATGGTCATTTTGCATCAGAACAGCACCTATTCCTGAACCGCTAGCATCAGTAACAACATGAAAGGGTTGTGAGAAATCAGGTAATTGTAAAACAGGTGCATGTGAAAGTGCATGTTTAAGTTTGTCAAAGGACTATTGTTGGGTAAATCCCCATGCAAATTTTATTTTCTTTTTCAACAATAAAGTAAGAGACAATGCTAAATAAGAAAAATTTCGAACAAACTTCCTATAGAAACTAGCCAACCCAAGAAAAGAACGAACATCATTGACTGATTGTGGTGTAGGCCATTCTATGATAACTCTAATCTTTTGCGGATCCACATGCACACCTTCACTTGAAATAATGTCCTAAATATTCTAGCTTACGCTGAAAGAAATAACTCTTTTCTGGATTAGCATAAAATGTATTTTCTCGTAACAAATGAAAAACTGTTTCAAGATGCTGTTCATGTTCACTATCATTCTTACTGTAAACAAGTATGTCATCAAAGAATACAAGAACAAAAGCTTGGTAATCAAGAAAAATATTGTTCTCATTCGCGCAAATGTAGCAAGGGCATTAGTAAGTCCAAAGGGCATTACCATAAATTCATAATGGCCATTTTGAGTTCTAAATGCAGTCTTAAAAATATCACTTTGTGTCATACGAATCTGATGGTAACCCGATTTAAGATCAATTTTACTAAAGACACGAGCTCCTCGTAACTTATCTAAGAGATCATCTATTCGAGGAATAGGGTATCTATTCTTGATCGTGATCTTGTTAAGGGCTCTATAATCAATGCACATTCGATAAGTTTTATTCTTCTTCTCTACTAAGAGAATTGGTGCTCCAAATGGGGAAGAACTAGGCCTTATAAGTCCTTTTTTGTAGTAGGTCTTTTACTTGATTTTCTATTTCCTTTTGATGTAATGGGCCATGTCTATAAGGTGCTTTATGAGGAGGAGAACTACCAGGGACTAAGTCTATGCTATGGTCAAAGGATCCTCGAGATGGTGGTAGTTCAGAGGGATATTCAGACATAAAACAATCCTTATAAGTACTCATGAAAGGTTTATATGCATCTGAAAGTGTATGAGTATAATCATTGATGACATTGACAAAAACAATGCATGAGTTGAATCCTTTCCTAAATGCACGTTTTACTTGCGTGTGACTAATCAATGGAAATGGCTGGAAATCATGCCGTGCAGACAAAGTAATGATTTGACCTTTGAAAGCAAACTTAAAGGTATGACTATGGTAGTCAATACGTGGATTATAATGGTGACGAAAAGGCATACCTAGTATAACATCATAAGATTGCAAAGGTGCAATTAAAAATGTTCGTGAGTCAACATAAGGGCCTATGCTAATCCTAACATCTTGCACTTCTCGTGTTACATTATAACGACTACCTTGAAATGCAGCTTTCACTTTATACAAAGAAGGAAACGTTTGTAATTTAAGTGCTTGTACTAATAAATGTGAAATGAAATCATGTGAACTACCATCGTCATGTAGAATTTTAACTAGTTTGTTATTTATTGTACCCTGCATGCAAAGAAGAGAGTGTAGAGAGATATCGTTACCCAAGGTACTTAAGTCCTTCTCCAGTGATTCCTCTGTCCAAACAGGAGGAATTTCTTCATTATAAACCTCCATGTTATGCAATCGAGCTGTAGCCTGTTTCATATGAAGAGGTTGCAATCTGCACCTTATTTTTGTATGTCCAGGTTTACCACAATTCCAGCAAGTGATTCGTGGTCGCTTCTGTTGGGCATTCACTGCTGAAGTTTGAAGGGTAGGTGGTTTGGTTGGTTGGAGAGATGAAGCAACGGGTGAAGTTGAGTAATTGGATTGTAGAGGTCGAGGAAAACTAGGGTAAGATGGGGCATTAAAATTATGCTTCATAGGAAATGAAGGTTTAACAGGAAATGGTCGTGGACGTGGTTGTTGTAGACGGAGTGACTTGGTTATGGACTGGAATTCTTTTTCTGCATCATAAGCAAAAGATATAGCCTCGTTGAGGGTTGTAGGTCGTAGGGTGTGAAGCTTAGCTTGGATACCCACTTCCAAACCATCTTCGTATTTCTGCTGCAAGATGTCCTCTGATACATCTTCAAGCATTCGTACAAGTAGTAAATTTTGCCAGAACCGCTCTGTGTAGGTAGTAACCGTATCACCCTCCTTCCATGTAAGGGTCGTCCATGCTCGTCGAACATGCAAATGGTATTGAGGAGGAAGAAATGAATCCTTCACGTTTTCTTGAAAAGCCTTCCAAGTTGTTGGACGCTCCGTACTGTGTCGCAAGACATTCCACCAGAGTTGAGCTTTACCTACTAAATAGTTAGTGGCAAATTTAACTTTTTCACTTTCAGCATACATTTCATCGGTATAAAAATCATCAAACTGCGACAACCAAGAAAGTACTAAAGGCCCATCCTTTCGGCCATCAAATCGTAGAAACTGGTAGTTTCTATTACCAATCTTTGAATGAGTAACATCAGATTGGGCAGACACAATAGCTTTTACTACTCTCGTAAGGTTGTCTTCCTCAGCTTGCATCTTTTGGAGGATTTCATCACATTGTCGGATCTCGTTCTGAGCTCCTTGAAGCTCATGCCGCAAGAGCTCTAGTTGTTGTTCAAGTGTTGCCGCAGGTAGGGGTGAATTACTGTAATCCTCCATGGTGCTCTTGGACCCTTGCTCTCACCCTTGGTGTCTTGAACCTTCTTGTTTGCAACCTTGGTGTCTCGATCCCGTGTTCTCAACCTTGCTTGGTATCTTGAACACTCAATCAAGTGCCACCCAAGGATTTTGAAGGAATTCGCACTTCCAAGGTAGCTCATTGGAAAGCTCGTTCCGAGAGCTTTCCAACGGTATATTACACGCCTCAATCCGACCTACGGATTGAAAGTTACACTTAATTCTTTGTTGGGTCCATCCTTGAAATCGCCGCGAGCGCCTTCCACAAGTAAGAGAGAGAGAGACTTGAGTACAACTCCAAGAGATGGTGGAGTGGTCAAAGTACTTCCCTTGAAAGTAGGAGGTTGTGGGTTCAAATCCTCCTACCTTGGGGACTCTAAACCTCTCTATTACCACTCAAAAATTAAAATTGCCTCGCGCGTAGCCAACGGTCACCAAGGGAGCCTTGGGTGCCAATGTTGCCAATGTATTGCCTAAGTTCTTTGCCTTAGTCGATGCCTTAGTCGACGCCTTGGAGTAAGCCGAAGGAGAAGACGTAGGTTCTGGTTCTGGATCAGAATCAGAATCAGAAACAAAAACAGAAGACCGAAACCGAAACCGAAACCGAAACCGAAGACGGAGATGGAGATGGAGATGGAATCGGAATTCAGAATCGCGAACAGAGAACAGAGCCCTCTGTATTGACGCGTGCAGAGCTCTGATACCACTGTTGTCAGGATCTTGCTCACGCTCAAACAGAGGTTATGAACGCAGAAAAAACACCCAAGAATAAACGCAACAAGAGACGAGAAAGTACGCAGATTGGGTGCAATCTCCCCCCATGCACTCTGTTTCGACAGTCCACAGAGTGCATGTATTTATAGGACTTTTGATTACGTCGAAAATAGTGGTTACATGAGGGCGGCTTCGAAAAGCAGGCGTGAAACTAAAAGTTGGTAACTTTTACAGAAAGCCATTACTTTGAATAATAGAAACTGCGGTCTACAACGACCCTTATTCTAACCATTACTTTTCTAACAATAGAACCTTCTACGCAGGTTTATTTACAAGCTAAATAATAATTATTCGGATTATTGATGTCCGTCTTTCATGCCTTGCACGCTCCTCACGAACCTTCAGCTGCTATATCAAGAACATATTAATACATTAATAATTTAACATTTTAACAATGCCTTGTTCAATAATATACAACAGTTGTTGAACGAAAGAACAGGTCACTCATGGAGATGGCGAGGTGTATGGTCAAGAGTCAGGCTTTACCACATAGTTTCTGGCTTGAGGTTGTTATGTGTGCTATTGGTGAAAATGCCAAGTGTTCATATTTGTCTAGGCTTGTAATCTTTTTAGTTACCATATGAATCATGTGAACTATGGCTTGTAATCTTTTTAGTTACCATTTGTAAAAGATAACTTCATGAGAGAATCTTGCCACCCCATACATCTTGTGGAGTTTGGAGAACTAAAAGCTACAAATCTCACTTGGTAGAATCATTCCTAACTTAGAGGGACACTTTTAGTTGGAGCTCTATTTGAATTTCAAAATTCAAACTTGAAGAAAAGTCACTATATAAGAGACCTGAAAATCACACGGCTATGTGCCCCCATTACTGAGCTTATTGCTGACCATTTGTATATGTTGAGTGGATTACACCATATCCTACTCTTATCACTATCATTGGGTATCATTTCTATGCATATGATCATGTATATCATTGTTCTATAGTACATTACATTATTGCTTATCTCTGCTCATCTCTCTGCCATGACCACTCAGAACAATGTACTTGTGATGACCATATCTCAGTGATCTCTCCAACCTTTTTCATGTTCTATAGCTTCTTGGAACCATCTCAAAGTCTAGTACAAGATAACAAAATTTGAAGAAGTTTAAATCAACAAATTGGGAGAAAAGTGCCTTGAAGTGCTCACTGGTCATTCTCTGTGTAGCTCCTAATATATCGGGGGTAAGCTTCCACTTGCTAAGTTGATTGCTCAGTGTATGATTTATCATTCTAAGTGATTCCACTTGGAATCATTAGCTCGCTAAGCTAATTAGACACCTTCAAAAGTAATTTTCCTAATTTCTACTATACTCTGAGCACTGAGCAAAATATCCAACATGTGTCAAGACCAAAATAGCAAGTTTTGGTCATTAGCTAGTTTCAAAGTTATCTGTTTTGATCTGATTGTTTGAAGCATTATCTCCAAAGTACATAAGCACTTATTTATTGTCATAAGCAAGCTAAAGGGTCCTACTATCCAACTCTAAAGAGAAATAGGGCAGGCACAAAGTAGGGATTAGTAGTACCAACTCATTCTCTTATGGTATCATCCATCCATCTTTCCCAATGGTGGTATGAGAGAAAGTTGAGGTAAAATGGGAGATGGTTTCCCTTGTTTTATTGCTAAATTGGACAGGAACAACTAACAAGCATAGTCCTTGAGAATGAAGACATATTTACAAGGAAGGAGTCTATATGGATACATATCAGGAGATGAGGAGATGCCCTTTTTCAGAAGCAAAGGACAACCTACAAGAGAGGAGCTTGAAAGACTCAACTCATGGTGTGCCAAAGATACATTAGCAAGGTCATATTTACTTAACTCTATCTGTGACTTCCTTCTTCCACACATTAGGAATTGTGAAACATTCCAAGAGACTTGGGATACATTGTCTTCATACTTTTCCTCTAATACAAGAGCAAGAAAGAACGAATTGTGGGTTGAGTTTACCACTCAAAGGAAGCAACCCAAGCAAATGTTTCAGAGTATGTGACCACAGTCAAAGATGTGGCTAACCAATTGGCAAGCATAGGAGAGGAGATTGAAGAGGAGCAAATATTGAGACAAGTAATCAATGGCATCAAGGCAGATAACAAATAGGAAGCCTTCACAACTGCTATGGACTTATACATGGATATGCAGATTCCAGATCTTACCACACTCATGGGGAAACTCTTTACCCATGAAGCCAAGCTCAACAAAATGGAGAACCATCAAGAGGTAACAACTCTTCTGCCCTATACACAGATAAAGGGAAGTCTAAAGAGAAAGGAAAAAGCAAAAAGATTGAAGATGAAGGTACTACTTCTCAAGCTAACTATGCAGGGAGAGGTAGAAACTCAAGAGGAAGGGGTAGAGGAGGTAAGAAAGGTAGGGGGAGACCTTTCACTATTCCCCGTGCAACATATGTGGATTATCTAATCACACTATAGATGAGTGCTATAGGAACATCAAGAATTGGAGAGGAAGAGGATATCAAAGAGGTGGCTACTCACAGTCAAGAGGAAGATTCAAACATAATCAAGGCTACAATCATGGCTACAACCACAACTACAATAACAACTACCAAGGAGGATACAAATCAAGAAAGGACTTCCACAACTAGATAGAGGATGAAGAGGATTATGAATATGACTTCAAAACAAGGTATGAATGATGATCACCTCTTTTATATTGACTCAGGTTGTTGAAACCATGTAGGAGGCAATGTAGCTCTTCTCTTTGACCTTTCAGAGCCCAAGGGAAAGCACCAAGTGCAAACAGGTGATGACACCAAGCATTCAGTAGTCAAGGTAGGAAATCAAAACCTCTGATGGGAATAGAAATCTCTTGAGCAGGGTTCTTTATGTACCTACAATCACCAAGAATTTGATGAGTGTTGGACAAATAGTGGAAAAGTGTTTGCAAGTTAGGTTCAACAAATATGGAGCTTTTGTGGAGGGCCGTCAACATGGATTCAAGAGAATTGCCATGGGAGAAAACATAGGTAGATTATTTACATTTGATCTTGAAGATACAAGGAATATTGCACTTTATAAATACAAGGATCAAACATTATTAGAGCTTGAGATTTGGCATAAGAGATTAGGGCATATTGGTGAGAGAACCTTGAAGCAAATATGTAGAGATCAATGTGTGCTTGGGATACCTAATGTATCCAAGCAACACATGATCTATAAATTTGGTGCATGTCAATTTGGTAAATCACACAGGTTACCCTTCTCAAAGAAATCCTATATGCATGAGGATTACTTGGAGCTTGTCCACACAGATGTGTGGGGACCAAGCAAGCACCCTTCAATTTTAGGCTCAAGGTATTATGTGTCTTTCATTGATGATTTCAGTAGGTGGACTATCTTATGCTTTATGAAGCATAAAGATGAATTGTTCAATTGCTTTAAGAAGTATCGAACTTGTGGAAAACCAAATAGGAAGAATTATAAAGAGATTAAGGTCAGATGGAGGAGGTGAGTACTTCTCCGATGAATTTGATGCATTCTTGCAAGATAGAGGAATCAAAAGGGAAATTACAACAAGGTACACCCTTGAGAAAAATGGGGTAGCCGAAAGGAGAAATAGATTGATTGTGGAGACAACTAGATCAATGCTTAATGAAAAAAGGTTACCTAATTATTTGTGGGTAGAGAATGTATCTACTGCCACTTATCTTATTGAGAGGTTGCCATCCAAATCCCTTGATGGGATGACCCCATATGAAGCATGAAAGGTAGAAGGCCATCACTTGATCATTGCAGAATCTTGGATTTTTTACTTACGTGCATGTTCCATCTCAAATCACAGGTAAGCTAGACCCTAAGGCAGAGAAGTGCATCTTCATGGGGTATGATTTAAATCAGAAAGGATACACTTTTTATAATCCATTCAACAAGGGCTTTATGGTCATTAGAGATGTGTTTGATGAGAATGACTCTTGGTTTGAAAGTGAATGCAGGAAGGTCAAATTTCCATATGACTTGGAAGAGGAATTTCCAAGCCTCACCAAGAACGAGCCAAGCCAAATTGAAGATATCAAATCAGATGATGAGGACATCATCAATCTAGAAGAATTCAAGGCATGGAAATCAAAGGGAAAGGCAAAGATGAAGAGGTTGGAAGACTTACCTGGATCATCCAACCAAGCTCTAAGGAGATCACAAAGGGAGAGCAAGAAGCCAATCAGATATGGGTATGATACTTCATTAGTTACTAAACATTCCATTTATCTTGCTAAGGATTTATCACTTGAAGAGCCCTCTATATATGAAGAAGCAAAGACCAAGGTAGAATGGAATGAAGCTATGGATGAAGAAATAAAAGCACTCAAGGAGAATGACACTTGGGAGCTAGTACCAAAGAAGGCATCAATGAAGGTAATTGGTTCTAGATGTATTTACAAAATAAAGAGGAACTCAGATGGATACATACACAGTTATAAAGCTAGACTTGTGGCTAAGGGTTTTGCACAAAACCAAGGAGTTTATTATGAGGAAAAATTCTCACCTGTGACTAAACGCCAACCATCAAGGTATTTGTAAGTGTGGCTGCATTAAGGAATTGGAGTATGTATCAATTGGATGTGAAAAATGCTTTCCTAAATGGCTGGATTTCAGAGGAGATTTACATGGCTCAACCTCCTGGTTATGAAGACCCAAGCAAGGTAAATTATGTGTGCAAAATAAAAAATCTCTTTATGGATTGAAGCAAGTACCTAGGACATGGAACCATAGATTGACTACATACCTTCAAGATCAAGGATTCATGATGAGCAAAGTAGATACTTCTCTGTTTGTGAAGAGAAGCAACTTAGAATTGATATATTTATGTGTGTATGTTGATGATATCATCCTTACAGGTAGTGATGCCAATGTCATCAAACAAATTAAGAACCTAATGATGCAGGAGATCAAAATCAGTGACCTAGGGTCACTAAAGTATTTTCTTGGACTTGAATTGTTCTATAGAAATTCTGGAATTTACATTACTCAAAGGAAGTATTTGTAGGACATGTTGAAGAAGTTTTACTTGGATAATGTCAAGATAGCTAGCACCACTATGGAGGTAAATCATAAATTAAGTGCTCATGAAGGTGATTTTCTTGAAGACATTGTAGGATATCAAAGCATAGTTGGAAGTCTAAACTATGCAACATTGACAAGAATTGATATAGCTTATGGAGTAAGTGTTTTAAGTCATTTCATGCACTTGGAAGCTGCCACAAGGATTTTGAAGTATCTCAAGGGTACACAAAATCAAGGTTTATACTTTCCATATACTTCAGATTTAGACATCAAGGTATACTCAGATGCAGATTGACAAGGTTGTAAAGATGACAGGAGGAGTACTTCTGGATATCTTTCTTTTGCAGGTGAGAAGCCCATTTCATGGTCTTCCAAGAAGAAACCTACTGTTGCTTTATCTTCAATAGAGCGTGAATATAGGGGATTAGCCAATGCTACAGAAGAAGACATATGGATTAGATTGCTATATTCAGATTTGGGACTACACTCTAATTCACCGATGATTTTTTGGTGACAATACAAGTTCTTTGCATCTTGTAGCAAATCCTATCTATCATGTAAGAACCAAGCATATAGAAGTTCATTACCATTATGTTAGAGAGAATCTATTGAGCAAGGAGATTTAATTGGCATGTGTATCCATAAATAGGCAATGTGGAGATTTATTGACCAAAGCACTTGATGGTACTAAACTTTAAAGGTTTAAATCTATGATTGGATTGCAGGACATTCAAGAGAATTGATGAAGAAGAGTAAGTCAAAATGTTTGGCTTGAGGGGGTGTTGTTGATGCAAATGTCAAGCCTTCACATTTGGCTAGGCATTGAAGGAGCTTTTTGATGGATCATATGAACTATGGCTTGTAACCGTTTTAGTTACCATTTGTAAAAGATAACTTCATGAGAGAATCTTACCACCCCATACATCTCATGCAATTTGGAGAACTAAAAGCTAAAAACCTCACTTTAGAATCATTCCTAACTTAGAGGAACACTTTTAGGTGGAGCTCTATTTCAATTTCAAAATTCAAACTTGAAGAAAAGTCACAATATAAGAGCTTGAAAATCTCGCAATTGTGTGCCCCCATTACTGAGCTTATTGTTGATCATTTGTATATGTTGAGTGTCTTACACCATATCCTACTCTTATCACTATCATTGGGCATCATTTTTATGCCAAAGGTCAGGTATAACATTGTTCTATAATACATTACATTATTGATTATCTTTGTTCATCTCTCTGCCATGACCACTCAGAACAGTGTATGTGTGATGACCATATCTGAGTGATCTCTCCATCATTTTTCATGGTCTATAGCTTGTTGGAACCAGCGCAAAGTCTACTACAAGCTACCAAAATTTCAAGAAGTTTGATTCAGCAAATTGGGAGAAAACCACCTCGAAGTGCTCACTAGTCATTCTTTGTGTAGCTCCTAATATATCGTGGGTAAGCTTCCAGTTGCTAAGTTGATTGCTCAGTGTATGGTTTATCATGTTAACTGATTCCACTTGGAATCATTAGCTCTCTAAGCTAATTAGATACTTAGATACCTTCAAAAGGAATTTTCCTAATTGCTATTGTACTGTGAGCACGGAGCAAAATATCCAACAGGTGTCAAGACCAAAATAACAAGTTTTGATTACTAGCTAGTTTCAAAGTTATCTGTTTTTTATCTAATTGTTTGAAGCATTATCTCCAAAGTACATAGCCACTCATTTAGTGTCATTAGGAAGCTAAAGGGGGCTACTATCCAACTCTAAAGAGAAACAGGGTAGGTACAAAGCAGAGATTAGTAGTACCAACTCATTCTCTTGTGCTCTCCATCCATCTTTCCCAAGATGTGCAGCATTTGTACTTAACAGGTGTCCCACTAAAGCATTGCAGTCTATCACTCCATATGAGGCTTGACATGATTGCAAGCCATATGTTGCTCATCTGCATGTTTTTGGTTGTCTAGCATATGCATTACTGCTTGAACAACATCACAAAAAATTGGATGATAAAGTAGTAAAATGTATTTTTGTTGAGTACAGTTTTGAAAGAAAAGGCTATCATCTGTATCATCCATAGACTAGACGCATTCTAGTTAGCCATGATGTTGTTTTTGTGGAAGATTCTATTCAGCCAATTGCTTTCATGTACTAAGGAGACATCTGTTATCTCCAAAGACATGTATGATACTTTCCTGCCTCTTTTTACAGGTGGACAGTCTAGTGCTGGTCCTAATGAGGGAACTTCTCAACCCTTGCAGATCATTCCATTTCTTATGCAGATCTACAGGATGCACTTGTTGATGAGAGAGTTGATATTGATCAGGAAAAAGCTATGCCAAAAAGGATGGTGCAGACTTTACGTGACAACAAATTAGATGCACCTCTATCATATCGTACTTGTTCACGCTCTCACAATGCCTCTTTTGCATCAGATTGCTATGCTATGGTTGCATCTAGTCTCTGTGATGAGACTGAGCTTGTTTCCTTTGATGAAGCACACAATTCTGAACATTGGATGGCTACAATGCAATCCGAATATGATGCTATCATGCAAAATGGTACCTGGTCTTTATGTGACTTGCCTCCTGGAAAGAAGGCCATTGGCACTAAGTGGGTATACAAGCTAAAGCATAAGCCTGATGAAACATTGGATAGGTATAAGGCTAGGCGTGTTGCAAAGGGTTATGCACAGGAAAGAGGCATTGATTTTGATGAGACCTTTGCACCTACATGTCGTATGGCTACTATTCAAAACATTTGTGCACCCCATCATGGTTGGAATGTACATCAGTTGGAGCCCATCGTGGTTGGAATGTACATAAGTTGGACATTAAAATAACATTTCTGAATGGTGACTTGCATTAAGAAGTGTATGTTTTTCAGCCCCATGGCTTTGTGCAAAAAGAGCATGAAAACCAAGTGTGCAGGTTAAAGAACGCATTATATGGTTTAAAGCAAGCACCACATGCTTGGTATGAGAAGATACATGCCTATCTGATTGCACATGGTTTTGAAAACAGTCCAACTGAAAGCACCTTATATGTTAAGCGTGCTAATGATGTGCTTCTGATCATTGTTGTCTATGTTGATGACATGTTGCTCACTGGTCCTATTGACAAGCATATTGCTAATTTTAAGGTTGATTTGCATGCCTCATTTGAGATGTCTGATTTGGGGCATTTGCATCATTATTTGGGCATTCATTTTATGCACATTGATGGTGGAATGGCTTTGTCTCAAACGAAATATAGTGACACATTATTGTAGCATTTTGGCCTTGAAGACTCTAAACCTATTGCCACTCCTATGGAGACAGGTTTACGATTGAGTCTTCATGATGCTGGAGATGCATTTGATGTTTTTCTCTATCAGCAAGCTATTGGATGCCTGATTTACTTATGCATTACTCAACCAGATATTCAGTTTGTTGTCTCAGAGATGAGCAGGTTTATGCATTGCCCAGGTGTCAAGCATTGGTAGGTGGTTAAGTGTACCTCTTGCTAGTTAAGTGGTACTACTTGGGTTGTTTTATCCCAAGGGGGGATCACTACCGCTAGATTTGCATGCTTTTTCTAACTCTGACTCGGCTGGTTGCTATGACACTTGTGTGTCCACTAGTGGTTTTTGCTTCATGCTTGGTAGCTCATGCATATCTTGGTTGAGCAAGAAGCAGCCTATTGTGGCCACTTCCAGTTGCGAGGTTGAGTATAGGGTAGCTTTCACATTGACTATTGAGTGTGTGTGGCTCAAATGCCTTATGGCTGATTTGGGTGTTGGTCAGTCTTCTGCCACCATGATCTTCACTGACAATCAGAGCACATTGGAAGTTGCAAGGAACCCTGTGTTCCATGCTCGCACTAAGCACATTGAGGTGCATTATTATTATGTTAGGGAGAGGTTCTCTATTGGGGAGATCGGCTTGGCATATGTGCCCACACAGGAGAACATTGCATACCTTTTCACAAAGACTTTTCGTAGGGAGAAGTTTGAAGATTTCCACAAAGATTTGGGCTTTTTCTTTTGTGGAGTGATTTCCACATGGCTTGGCACTTCGTTATACATGAGTTCCAGCTCCTTCTTCACTGCATCACTCCCAAGGGGTTTTGTTGATATATTTAGGTAGTGATGTGTGCGACCACTCTAGGACCGTCGGGGCACTTTTTCTCCTCTTTAGGAGGTTTTTTCCCCTGGTTTGTATATATGCCATTTGCCCTAATGGGCTACTTATCTTTGTACATTCTAGTGGTAATACATTTTTAGTCTTGTGTGTTGTGCTCCAAGCTTCTTCTTCTCCTTGTGTTATTCGTGTGGTTCCGTAGACATCTAACTCCAACAATTGTGCCATGTACACCTCTTCTCTTATCGATCCATTAAGAAATGATTTTTTTACATCCAATTGAAGTATCTTCCAATTCTTGGAAGAAGCAATACTAAGCAAAACCCTAATTGTGGGCATCGTTGCCACATGAGAGACGGTCTATTCATAATCAATTCCATGAGATGTTTTACAACTTCTAATGTGAGGCAACAAAAATCTGAGATAGATTTGAGGAGATAAGACCTTGCAAGTGCATCCTTGGAGCACCATGTGCTCAATCTTTCTTGCTCGTCTTGTGTTGGTTGACTGTTGTTCCTAAAACTTGGAATAACTTCATCTCCGGCTACATAACCATATAAATTCATGTCTTGAAGATAAGTTTCCATCCTTAATGACCACGAGGAGTAGTTGCCTCTATCCAATTTGTCAATTGATGAAGGAAATCCATCTCCCATGTTGTCCAACCTTGCTCTGATACCACTGTTTAGAGATGGATTTGAACTTGGAGAAGATGAAGTGGTGCTGCAAAACCTTTGCACTACAGCAGCCAAATAAACTCTAGGGATATGAAGTGGGCCCTTTTAGCTTTCCAAAGGATTTATTAGAAACCCTATGTACTTGGAAGATTAATCTCAAAAAGATGAATCAAAACAGATATGTAGAAGTTGAACCAAGGTTAAAAAACTTGTTATTTTGGTTCATACACCTATTTACTATTTTGAACAATTGTTTGGCCACACCAACATTTGAATTTATTCCTTTTGGTTAACTCTTATTAACTTAGTAAGCTAACATCATGAGCAACTTCATAAAAAATGATGGACTACATGAAGAGAAACAAGTTTAGCAACTCACAACATCATCCCGATTTTTATGGGCTGCAATAGTCCTCTGACCAGTGAGCAAAGATACATTAATATATCAAGATTCCAAGAGGCAATGCTACTGAAAGTTTGTAAGCATATAATAAAGATTATGCTTAGTCAATTTCTTTGATAATATGTGTATACTTCATGATCTCTCAAATGGCGATATCATTATTGTGTCTACCCTTTTGTGTTGTGGATTGTATAAGCTCATAAACTATGCAAAGTCTGTCAATGATTGAGCATCTCCAACTCACCATTCTTAAGGTATCTTAGATGCAAAGCTTTGGCATGCACGCTTTGGTCATTAGAATGCTACTAGTTTGCTACACCAGTGGAAATCTAAAATGATGTTTTATATGTCCAAACTTGAGGCACCTAGTAAAAAATGTTTGTGAAGGTTGTATTTTGGGCTAAATGCAACGTTCCACCTTCCTAAAAGATGGTTCAGTTTGAGCTACTAAAAAATTATATCTTGTTCACAATGACGTTTTTGGTCTTATGCAAACACTTTCTTTTGGGAACCACCTTTACTTCATGAATTTTATTGATGATTTCTCTAGGCATGCATGGGTCTATCCATTGAAAGCTAATTCCAAAGTGTTTATGTGCTTCAAACAATTTTTCATTTTGGCTCAAAATCTATCAACATATGAAGTTTGCACCCTCCATTTTGATCAAGGGGGGAATACATGTCTTTTGATTTTAATGCATTTCTTTCTTAATGTGGGATAAAACATCATTGTGGAGTGGCATATACACCTCAACATAATGGAGTTGTCGAAAGAAAGAATAGGCCTCTCATGGAGATGGCGGGGTTTATGGCCAAAAGTCAAGCTTTACCACATAACTTTTGGCTTGAGGTTATTGTACTTAACATGTGTCCCACCAAAGCACTTCATTCTATCACTCCATTCTATCACTCCATATGAGGCTTGGCATGGTTGCGAGCCATCTTTGGCTCATGTGTGTGACTTTGGTTGTCTAGCATATGCATTAATGCCCAAAAAATAACGTAGGAAATTGGATAATAAAGGAGTGAAATGTATTCTTGTTGGGTACAATTTCGAAATCAAAGTCTATCATCTATATCATGCATAGAATAAACATATTTTGGTTAGTCATGATGTTATTTTTGTGGAAGATGCAATTCAACCATTACTTTCATGTACTAAGGAGAGATCCGTTAGATTCATAGATGTATATGATACTTTTTTGTCTCTTTTTATAGGTGGATAGTGAAGTGCTGGTCCAAATGAGGCAATTTCTCTACCTTTCCAGGTGCCACATGGTGATGTAGATCATTCCATTGTTTATGCAAATTTACATGATGCACTTGTTGATGAGAGGGCTGATATAGAGTAACTTTGCGAGATAGCAAATTAGATGCATCGTACTCGTTTAGGTTCTCATAGCGCATCTTTTGTAGCATATTTCTATGCAATGGCCGCCTCTAGTCTTTGTGTTGAGAATGAGCCTATTTCTTTTGGTGAAGCAAAAAAAGTTCAAAAAATTTGATGGGTTCTATGCAATCAGAGTATGATGCTATTATAAAGATTGGTACCTGGTCTTTATTTGATTTGCCTCGAAGCAAAAAGTTCATTGGCACTAAATGGGTGTACAAGTTGAAGCGTAAGCGTGCTTGAACAATTGACAACTATAAGGTTAGGCTTATAACAAAAGGTTATGCTTAAGAGAGAGGCATTGATTTTGATGAAACATTTGCTTGCACGTGCTGCATGACCACTGTTCGTAGCATATATTGCAACTCATCATGCTTGAATTGTAGATCAATTGGACATTAAAATTGCATCTCTGAATGGTGGCTTACATGAAGAAGTGTATGTATTGTAGCCCCATTGACTTACGCACAAAGGACATAAAAACAAAGTGTGCAGGTTGAAAAAAGCATTATATGGTTTGAAGCAAGCACCACGTGCTTGGTACGAAAAGATACATGCCTACTTGATTGCAAATGATTTTGAGAACAATCCAACTGACAAC
The DNA here is from genome assembly GCA_020310875.1 of Ceratopteris richardii. Classification (NCBI taxonomy): domain Eukaryota; kingdom Viridiplantae; phylum Streptophyta; class Polypodiopsida; order Polypodiales; family Pteridaceae; genus Ceratopteris; species Ceratopteris richardii. The sequence continues at coordinate 28,058,155 of CM035414.1, read as the reverse complement.
CCCTTATATGTTAAGCATGCAAATTATGTGCTTCCAATCATTGTTATCTATGCTGATGAAATGCTACTCATTGGTCCTAATGAGAAGCATATTACAGATTTTAAGGGTTATTTTCATGCCTCTTTTGAGATGTTAGATTTGGGGCATATGGATAATTATTTGGGCATTGAGTTTATCCAAGATGATGACGGAATAGCTTTGTGTAAAATAAAATATATTGACACATTGTTGTGGCATTTGGCCTTGAAGATTGCAAACATATTGCCAACTCCTATGGAAATAGGTTTATACTTGAGTCTTCATGATGTTGGGGATGCATTTGATGTTGTCCTCTATAAGCAAGTTGTTGGATGCTTGATTTACTTATGCATAACGGGCTTGATGTTTAGTTTCTTATCTCTTAGATGGGCAGCTTTATGCATTGATATGATCTCAAGCAATGGTAGTCTGTTAAGTGTATCTTTCACTATATTTAAGTGGTACCTAGCTAATTAGATTATTTTGTCCCAAGGGGGAATCACTATCGCAAATGTAGTATCAAAATTTGTTGTAAATAGCAAGTTGCATAGGTCAGGCATTACCGAATAAACACCATCTCACTTTCATTTGCTATCAATGTGACTAATGCAAACTGATCCTATAGACAATAGATATCCCCTTAATAGGTGTAATCCTCAATATTTATGAAGGATCCAGTTACCAAAGGTCAACGAGGAATCGCATAAAAAAAATCTGACAACTACGATAAAAGGCGAATTGGTACTGAGTACCGCTAGTAGACGAGCAGTCAAACATCGTCAAGTTGAATCCACAAATGCAGACTGCATAAGTTTAGTCAATAGCAATGGTGATTATCATCACCTACAGGACAAAGAAATTAAAGATTTAGCTACCATCAAAGGAAGAGGTAACACAATGTTTTGTTGAGCTGAGGTATGAGAACATAGTTTCAAAAACATGCATGAATTCAATACACTTAATACGCTTAGCTATGCTTAGATATGCTTAGATAACTAAACCAACATATTAACCAAGACAAATTCCATTTGATTACAATCCATTATCAAAGTTTGCTTAAATATGTGTATGAGAGAGACAAGATAACAGTGCTTGAACATATGATCGTGTTTATCAAGTAGATGAGCTTGAAAAGTTGTAGTCTTTGAAGGATGAGGTTAGCATTCATATCACTTGAGTATGTTCAGCCGATAATCTTATTCACGAGGTTTTCTAATGACATGTTGCACATAGTTGCAGCTACTAGCAAGCTGATGCATGTGATCAATTACAACACATTTCCATGGTAGCAGCATCATAGACACGTTTTTTGGCCATTTCCCAATTTCCTTAACCATTCGCTCTCAATTTTTCTATGTGAAAATTACAATACGTAGAAATCATGATAACAAAACCCAATGAGGCTTGTACAGTAGAATACACGAGATGCCACAAAATCTGGTTTTAGCATTTCACAAAAAGTATTATAATCTTTCATTGTAAACTAACTGTATGTATGGACAGTGTCTCCTGTTGTAAATTTTATACATTTTATCCTTCTTACTACGTGTGAGAAATACCTTGGCATTTCTTTAGTATAAAAGCACAGGCATGCATTACAAGTGCATAGACGCCTTGCTTTAAATGGGAAAACTAGTTCAGAAAACACTTAGGAGAGTTTTCAGGATTTTATTCTCATTTTTGGATGACTCAAGATCCTAAATCTCAACGGACTGGTGCTCTCATTTGCACTAGTCCATTTGAGTAATCCAAAATGGGTTCACATATACATATATATATATATATATATATATATATATATATATATATATATATATATATATATATATATATATATATATATATGAAGAGAAAATTAAAACGGTCATGTCAAGTATCATTTTTCTATAAATGAGAGGTAGTTCTTTTTTACATTTCTTTCGCTTCATTGTAAACTATCCAAGCTTTCAGCATACGTACTCTACAAGTGGCCTTTCTTTATTTCTTTATTTGCAATTATCTTGGATATTAGAATCTCTCTTATTTTACAATACAACACACTCTCTCTCTCTCTCATTTTGCAATAGAGTACCCTCTTTATTATCCTGCATTCCATGGACATTAAAGTATCTGCTTATATGCACGTGTTCTTTTTTATATTGCAAGCTATGCATACACATTCTCTTTCTTATACTCTTTTGTTTTATTTTATCAACAAGTACCACAATCTCTTTAAGAAGCCCTTACCAAGTACTCTTGCCTTATTTTCTATTATTCATTTACTTATATTATCATAAGACTTTTTTTCTTTTGCATTGTTTCTTTTTGTAGGTAATATTGTAGTGCATTCAAATGCAATTTGAAATTCAATGTAAGATTTGTTTTCATTGTTTCTCATGTATTTTATTTATTTTATATATTCAAATTCATTTTTGTTTGAAATACAGGGATTAATATGCTTCTAATGCTAGAAAAACATACCTTGAATTTATATTTATATCTTTGTACATGTGTGCACATATATGTAAGTCTAAGTTTATAAGTGTGCATGCTTATATGTATGTGTGTCCATGTGTATGTATGCATGCATGCATGTTCTTTGTTTCTATTTATTTATGTATTTGTTTATACACATACACATATATGTATGTGTATGTGTGAGTATGTGTCTATATGTGTGTGTATGTGTGTGTGTGTGTTTTGTTTCTATGTCTTTATGTATGTTTTTATGATTACATGTTGTTTGCATTTATTTATGTGTTAATTAATATATGTACGTATGTATTTGGAATTCCTATATGCATGTATGTATTTGTGCATGTGTAATAATTGAAATGCATATATGTATATATGTATGTGTGCATGTTATGTATGCATGTGTAATAGTTGAAATGCATATATGTACATATGTATGTATGTATTCATGTAATATATGTATATATGTATGTATGTATGTATGTATGTATGTATGCATGCATGTATATATGTATTTATGAGTGTATGTATGTATTTTATATGTATATATCTATGTATGCATGTATGTATTTGTGCATGCTTATGTATGTATGTATGTATGTATGTATGTATGTATGTATTTATCTATGTATATATGTATCTATGGGTGTATGTGTGTATATGTTTGTGTATGTATGTATGTGTGTACCTCACAATGTAGTTTCTTTACTTCACTTGAGCATACCCATACATCGAATAGTGTCACATGCAGTAACAACTCATCTTATCCTATAATGGGGTTTGATAAGGTCATTCTAAATACTACGAATAGTAGTTCCTTCACATTGTTAAATGTTTTTTATATACCACAGATCAAGAAAAATGTGTTTTCAGTTTCAGAATTCGTGAAGACTAGCTTGGTTGTCAAGCTTATTGACGAAAGGTGTACAGTTCATGATCTCTCAAATGGCATCATTATTATTACTTCTCACATTTTATGTCTTGGGATGTATAAGCTCATATACTATGAAAAATCTGTTAATGATTCAGCATGTGAAGTTCAAGATTCTTAGGCTATCTTAGATGTGAAGCTTTGGCATGCACGCTTTTGTAATCTAAATTTTGCTAGTCTTCTACACTTATAAAAAAATAAAATGATGTCCTCTCTACCCAAACTTGAGGAACCTTGTAAAAATGTCTATGGAGGCTATATTTTTGGCAAACGACAGCATTCATCCTTCCCAACAGATGGTTGAGTTTGAGATACTCATAAATTCCAACCTGTTCATAATGATGATTGTGGTCATATGCAAACACCTTCTTTTGGGAACTGCCTTTACTTTGTGACCTTTATTGATGATTTTTCTAGGCATGCATGGGTGTATCCATTGAAATCAAAGTCTGATGTGTTCATGTGCTTCAAAAAGCTTTTGATTATGGCTGAAAATCTATCAGCATGTAAATTGTTCTATTCATATCGAGGGAGGGAATACATATATTTTGATTTAATGCATTTCAAGATAATCATGGGATAAAACATCACTGTATAGTTATGTGCATGCATATGCATGTGGATGTAGATATATTTTTTCATGTGCATGTGTATGTATATCTGCAAGTGCATGTGTACATGTATGTGTGTATGTGTATGTGCATTGCATGTAGATATGTTTATGAATGTGCATCTAATGCACATGTGTGTGCATATGTATGTGTATGTTTGTGTATGTGCATGTGTATGTGTATGTGTATGTGTATGTGTATGTGTATGTGTATGTGTATGTGTATGTGTATGTTTCTATTGTCTGTATGTATGCGTTATATATATGTGTGTCTGTGTATGTGTATGTGTGTATTATGTATGCATGTGTATGTGTGTATGTGTATGTGTGTATTATGTATGCATGTGCATGTGTGTATGTGTGTGTTTGTATATGTATGTATATGTGTGTGTTTGTGTGTGTTCTTCTCTGTGTGTGTTTTTCTCTGTGTGTGTGTGTGTGCATGTGTGTATATTTGTTTTTGTTTGTATTTGTATGTGCATGTATCTGCATGCATGTGGATGTATGTGTGTTATTGACTTATGTATGTATGCATGCATATGTTAATTAAAAAAAAACAATTTAACTGGTGTAGAAACAATGAAAATTGTACTTACAATAATTAGCCATATATTTTGCTTGATGAAAATATATATATATATATATATATATATATATATATATATATATATATATATATATATATATATGTATGTATGTGTGTGTGTCTATATATATATATATATAGAGAGAGAGAGAGAGAGAGAGATCATATGAGCAGCACATATATGAACTTTGGTTCACTCTTTGATCAGATGCACATCGAATGAAGATCCAAGAGTGATGCACTTTTTTTGTTTTGATTAGAAATAAGCATCCCATATGCGATGCTAAGACATCATAAATGAAATTAACGTGTAATGATTATTGGCCTCGTATAAGTGATGCCTTCAACATCGCATAAGCAATGCGTAATATTAGCATCCATAAACACTCTTTTAGTGTTGCGTACACGATGTCATCACACAAGCAACACTACTTAAACGTTATTGCTTGAGAATGATTCCGTATTTCTTTTTTTTTATAACCACTAATGGATATTGCGACATGTATAGTGACCTCCATAGTGGTAGACATTTATTTGATATTTTCTATTAAAAAATGTTTATTTATTGCCTTTCTTTTCAACAATAATACATATTAATATTACCAATCAGTATACAGATGACTTTTAGATGTGTATAATGACTAATATATCAATGATATGCACCAAATACCCATGCACATTAAATGCATATTGTGACTCATTTTTATACCAACATTTTTGTAGTGATGGATATTTAGGTGTGGCCAAGATTGATGCAAGCGATGTTTGTATAGGAGTGGTTTTTATTCATGATGGTGACCAGTAGCTTTTGAGAGCTAAAAGCTAGAACTAGATCTAAACAATAATTTTATTTATGAGGACTTGTATGCAATTTTCCACGCTTTGAAAAAGTGGTGCCATTACTTATATGGTGACAAGGTTATGATAGTTTTTAATCAAGTGAGCATCGAGTGGTTCTCTAATTAAAAAAAACCTTAATCGGCTAGAAATCCTTTAGGAGTTTTACTATGAGTGTAGATATAGGAAGAGAAATTCCAATGTGATGGATGACTCGCTTAGCTGCATGCTTATGCTCAATAGGTTGTGTTTTACTCAAATCACAAGTGAGCTAGCTGAGTGCATTAGAGGAAACTTTAGGCTTGATCTTGCATATTACAAAATTTGGGAAGCCATTAAGAGAGGGGATCATAACACATGGGTTTCAAGAGGAGTTTCGATGGGTACTCAATAAGGATTCAAGTGGAAGAACCACAGTATCCATGATGGATATTTGTTGTACAAAGGTATGTTATGAGTTCCTACAAGCTCTGAGATGAGATGACATATGTTGAATGCATTTCATGACACACCTAGTGCGGGATAGCTAGGAACTAACAAACTTATTATCTTGTTAACAAGTGATTAAGGTGTACTTCATAAATTCAATATTCCCAATGGGAAGTGGCAGAGTATCTCCATGGATTTTATAGTAGGACTACCTAAGACACAAAGAGGG
>CM035414.1:28032061-28049561 GCA_020310875.1 Ceratopteris richardii | reverse complement strand
GACACACAAATGTCACAACAACCACCCCAATCACTATCCAAAAAAGCATGCAAATATGGTGGTAGTGATCCCCCCTTCGGATAAAAACATCCAAGTAGCTGGGTCCCACTCAAGTAGCGAAAGATGCGCTTAACCGCCTACCAATGCTTCACACCTAGGCAATGCATAAACCTGCTCATTTGTGAGATAGAAGCATCATGAAGACTCAATCGTAAACGTGTCTCCATAGGAGTGGCAATAGGCTTACAATCTTCAAGGCTAAAACACTACAATAATGTGTCAATATATATCATTTGACACAAAGCCATTCCACCATCAACTTGCACAAAGTGAATGCCCAAATAGTGATGCAAATGCCCCAAATCAGACATCTCAAATGCTGCATGCAAATCAACCTTAAAATCGGCAATATGTGTGTCATGAGGACTAGTGAGCATAATGTCATCAACATACACCACAATGATCATAAGCACATCATTAACACGCTTAACATATAAGGTGCTTTTAATTAGACTCTTCTCAAAACCATGTGCAATGAGATAGGCATGCATCTTTTCATACCAAGCACGTGGTGCTTGCTTTAAACCATATAATGCCTTTTTTAACGTGCACACCTGGTTTCATGCCCTTTCTGCACAAATCTAGGGGGTTGAAAAACATACACTTCTTCATGCAAGTCACCATTCAGAAATGTTGTTTAATGTCCAACTGATGTACATTCCAACCATGATGAGCTACAAGTGTATGAACACTAGTCATTCGACAAGTAGGAGCAAAGGTTTCATCAAAGTCAATGCCTCTTTCCTGTGCATAACCCTTTGCAAGAAGCCTAGATTTATACCTATCAAATGTTCCATCACATTTATGCTTGTATACCTATCAAAGGTTCCATCAGGTTTATGCTTCAGCTTGTATACCCAGTTAGTGCAAATGGCCTTCTTGCTAGGAGGCAAGTCACATAAAGACCAGGTACCATTTTTCATGATAGCATCATATTCAGACTACATTGCAACCATCCAATGTTTAGAATTTTGTGCTTCATCAAATGAAATAGTCTCATCAAAGAGGCTAGAGGTAGCCATAGCATAGCAATATGATGCAAAAGAGGCACTATGAGAGCTTGATCGAGTACAACATGACAGAGGTGCATCTAATTTGCTGTCACGCAAGGCCTACACCAGCAATTTTGGCATAGTTTTTGCCTGCTCAATATCAGCTCTCTCATCAACAAGTGCATCATGTAAATCTGCATAAAAAATGGAATGATCTACATCATCACATGAAACCTATAAAGGCTGAGAAGTTGCCTCATTAGGACCAACACTACACTATCCACCTGTAAAAAGAGACAGCAAAGTATCATACATGTCTTTGGAGCTAACATATGTCTCCTTAGTACATGAAAAGATTCGCTGAATAGCGTCTTCCACGAAAACAACATCACCGCTAACCAAAATTCCTTTAGTCTGTGGATGATATAGACAATAGTTCTAGTTTTAGAACTGTACCCAACAAAAATACATTTTACTACTTTACCATTCAATTTTCGGTGATGTTGTTCAAGCACTAATGCATCTGCCAGACAACCAAAAACAAGTAGATGAGCAACAAATGGCTTGCGACCATGCCAAGCATCATATGGAGTGATAGACTGCAATGCTTTAGTGGGACAGGTGTTTAGTACATATGTTGCACACACAACAACCTCAAGCTAGAAACTATGTGGTAAAGCGTGACTCTCGACCATACACCTTGTTATCTCCATGAGTGACCTGTTCTTTTGTTCAGCAACTCCATTCTATTGAGGCATATACGGCATTGTACACTGATGTTTTTTCCCACGTTCAACGAGAAATGCATTAAAGTCAGAAGACATATATTCCCTCCCTCGATCAGAATGAAGGGTGCCCATTTTACATGCTTACACATTTTCAGCCAAAGCTAGAAACTAATTGAAGCACATAAACACTTCAAACTTTGCCTTCAATGGATATACCCATGCATGCCTAGAAAAATCATCGATGAAAGTCAGGAAGTAAAGATAGTTCACAAAAGAAGGTGTCTGCATAGGACCATAGACATCACTATGTACAAGTTGCAATTTTTGAGTAGCCCAAACTGAACCATCTTTTGGAAAGGAACGCCCTAGATGAAGCGGTGATCTGCTCTGATACCAATTGTTGGAGTAAGATGTCTACGAAAGCATGAGAATAGCACAAGGAAGAAGAAGAATCTTGGAGCACAACACACAATACTGAATGTATTACCACTAGAATGTACAAAGATAAGTAGCTTGTTAGGGCAATAGGCGTATATACAAGCCGGGGGAAAAACCCTCCTGAAGAGGGAAAAAAGTGCCCCGGTGGTCCTAGGTGTTCGTACACATCACTACCTAAATATATCAACACACTTGACCTATGTAGAAGGTACACCTTTATCAATGTGCTTTATTTCCGTCGATCCTTCCCCTTAACAAAACTCTTGCAAAGTAAAATAAAAAGTGAGAAATCATCTCTCAATTATATTATCCTCTTCCAAGTAGCAGTATCTTCAAAACACTACAAAGGAATCACAATTTTATGACATGTAGTTTGACCATAATTGTGGTAATTTACCTAAATATCCGTCACTACAAAAAGGTTGGTATAAAAATGAGTCACACTATGCATTTAATGTGCATGGGTATTTGATGCATTTCATTGATATATTAGTCATTATACACAACTAAAGGTAATCAGTATAATGATGGAAATATTAATATGTATTCTTGCTCAAAAGAAAGGCAATAAAATAAACATTTTTAATAAAAAATATCAAATCAATGTCTACCACTAAAGACATCACTATACATGTCGCAATATCCATCAATGGTTATAAAAAGAAGAAATAAGAGATCATTCTCAAGCAATAACGTTTAATTAGTGTTGCTTGTGTGATGACATCACTTATGCAACAATAAAAGAGCATTTATGGATGCTAATATTGTTGATATATTTAGGCAGTGATGTGTGTGAACACTCTAGGACCGCCAGGGCACTTTTTTCCCTCTTTAGGAGGTTCCCCCCCCCCCCTTGTATATATGCCTATTGCCCTAATAGGCTACTTATCTTTGTACATTCTCTAGTAATACATTTAGTATTGTGTGTTGTGCTCCAAGCTTCTTCTTCTTCCTTGTGTTGTTCACGTGCTCCCGCAGACGTCTATCTTCAACAATTGGTATTAGAGCAGATCCTTGCTTCAGGGCACCGTCGACACTCCTCCGTTTGCAGTCTCAGAATCGCATGAATTTTGGTGAGCATACGTAGCGATTTGAGCTCATTTTGGCCTCCAAACGCACTATCATAGCGCTTGTGTAGGCTATTTTGTCTTTTTGTGCCAAAGGTATATACCTGTTTCTATTCGCCAGTATAAGCGTCTCAAAGTCTGCTACAGGTCTAGCGAAATTCGTCTCGACAGTTCTATTCAACTTTTTGAGATACAGTCAATTTTTTGCATCAAGGTATTTTAGTCACCGACCATGGCTAAAAGCAGTGATGTATTCCGTATGTTGGATGTTGAGGATAAGTTAGATGGTACCAACTACTCGTTATGGGCTTATATGATGCAACATGTGTTGGTTGCAAAAGGACTATGGAACATTGTGCAGGGTGTTGAAAAATGTCCTATCACACCTGCAACTGTTACAACTGTAGGTATTGAAGCTGATGCAGAAGGTGTCGAAGATGAAGATATTCTGCATATTCCTGTTCGTGCTGCGGTTTCTGCTGCACCTACTGCAGAGTAGATTCGCTTGGATGGCAAAGTGCCCAGGCACATGCATTGATAGCTTTGTCTATCAAACGTGCCATTATTCCTCACATTCGCTCTTGCAGAACAGCTAAGGATGCTTGGGATACACTTACCACATTGTATCAAGCTAGGAATGAGGCTCATGTTGCTTACCTCTGAAAAAAGCTGGAGAGTGAGCACATGAATGAAGGTGATTCTATGGACAATTTCCTAACGAAGATCAAAGACTTGAAGGAACAGTTGATTTTTGCTGATGAGGTTATACTAGATAGCTCACTTGTGCAGACCGTTGTGAATGGTCTTCCTGATTCATATCAGAGTTTTGCTTCTACTCTTCGGTTGATGATGAAAGGCAATACAAATGCCTTATCATTTGAGGAGTTAGTCTCGGTTCTGTTGCAGGAAGATCATTCCAAGCAGAACAGGTCCATTATGCGAGTTGTAGATCAAGCTTTCCTGGCTAGTCAGAAGGGCAAAGGAAGATGGAGTTCTTCGACTAGTAAGCAGAAATATGCTAATTCTGCATATTCGAAGAAGGAAGATAAAGATGAGAAGAAATCAGAAAAGCAGAAATTGTTTTGTAAGCACTGTAAAGGGAATGATCATAACATAAAGAACTGTCCAAAACTGGCTGCTAAAGAGGCAAAGAAGAAATTGGCTGGAATGGTTGTTGCAGAGGCCTCTACACCAAAAACAGAGTCTGCTAATCTTGTGCCGGAAGAAGAATAGGCGTTTACCACTGTCTGCAGTTTTGACCCATCTTCTCATGAGCAGTGCATGTCTATACTAGACTCAGATGTTTGCCAGTATTTTGATAGTGGGGCGACCAAACATATTACCTCATAGCACAGTTTCTTCTCTTCACTCGAGCCTGCCCCAATAGGGAATACTGTTACACGCGCCAACAACTCCTCTTATCCTATTATGGGAGTTGGTAAGATCATTTTGACTACTGCTGATGGTAGTTCTTTCACTTTGTCAGATGCTTTATTTGTGCCAGGGATCAAGAAGAACCTGTTATGAGTTTCTGCATTAGCCAAGATTGGCTTGGTTGTGAAATTTGTTGATGACAGGTCTATAGTTCATGATCTATCAAATGGCGATGTGATTATTGCTTCTGGCATTTTATGTCGTGGGCTGCATAAGCTCATAGACTATGAAAGATCTGTAAATGATTTGGCATGTGCAGTAAATGATTCTCAGGCTATGTGAGATGCAAAGCTTTGGCATGCACGATTTGGTCATCTGAATTTTGCTAGTTTGCTACACCTGCATAAATGTGAAATGGTGTCCTCTTTGCCCAAACTTGAGGCACCCGGAAAACATGTTTGTGAAGGCTGTATTTTGGGCAAAATGCAGCATTCATCCTTTCCAAAAGATGGTTCAGTTCGGGCTACTCAGAAATTGCAGCTTGTACATAGTGATGTCTGTGGTCCTATGCAGAGACCTTCTTTTGGGAATTATCTTTACTTTGTGACTTTCATCGATGATTTTTCTAGGCATGCATGGGTATATCCATTGAAGAAAAAGTCCAAAGTGTTCATGTGCTTCAAACAGATTTTGGTTTTGGCTGAAAATCTGTCAGCATGTAAAATGGGCACCCTCCATTCTGATCGAGGGGGGGAATATATGTCTTCTAATTTTAATGAATTTTTGGCTGAACATGGGATAAAACACCAGTGTACAGTGCCATTGAAAGAACAGATCACTCATGGAGATGGCGAGGTGTATGGTCAAGAGTCAGGCTTTACCACATAGTTTCTGGCTTGAGGCTGTCATGTGTGCGGCATATGTACTGAATAGGTGTCCCACTAAAGCGCTGCAGTCTATCACTCCATATGAGGCTTGGCATGACTGCAAGCCATATGTTGCTCATCTTCGTGTTTTTGGTTGTTTGGCATATGCATTAGTGCCTGAACAACATCAAAGAAAATTGGATGATAAAGCAGTAAAATGTATTTTTGTTGGTACAATTCTGAAAGTAAAGGCTATCATCTGTATCATCCATAGAATAAACGCATTTGGTTAGCCGTGATGTTGTTTTTGTGGAAGATGCTATTCAGCCATTCCTTTCATGTACTAAGGAGACATCTGTTAGCTCCAAAGACATGCATGATACTTTGTTGCCTCTTTTTATAGGTGGACAGTCTAGTGCTGGTCCTAATGAGGCAACTTCTCAGCCTTTGCAGGTTTCATGTGATGATGAAGATAATTCCATTTCTGAGGCAGATGTACATGATGCACTTATTGATGAGAGAGCTGATATTGAGCAGGCAAGAACTATGCCAAAATGGCTCGTGTAGACCTTGCGTGACAACAAATTAGATGCACCTTTGTCATATCGTACTCGTTCAGGCTCTCATAGTGCCTCTTTTGCATCAAATTGCTATGTGATGGCTGCATCCAGTCTCTGTGATGAGAACGAGCCTGTTTCGTTTGATGAAGCACAAAATTCAGAAAATTGGATGGCTGCTATGCAATCTGAATATGATGCTATAATGAAGAATGGTACTTGGCCTTTATGTGACTTGCCTCCAGGCAAGAAGGCCATTGGTACTAAGTGGGTATACAAGCTAAAGTGTAAACCGGATGGTAGAGTTGACAGGTATAAGGCTAGGCTTGTTGCAAAGGGTTATGCACATGAAAGAGGCATTGATTTTGATGAGAACTTTGCACCTACATGCCGTATGACTACTGTTCAGAGCATTTGTGCACTTGCAGCCCATCATGGTTGGAATGTACATCAGTTGGACATTAAAACTGCATTTCTGAATGGTGACTTGCATGAAGAAGTGTATGTACTTTAGCCCTGTGGCTTTGTGCAAAAAGGGCATGAAAACCAGGTGTGCAGGTTAAAGCAAGCACCACGTGCTTGGTATGAGAAGACACATGCCTATCTGATTGCACATTGTTTTTAGAATAGTCCAACTGAAAGCACCTTTTATGTTAAGCATGCTAATGATGTTCTTTTGATCATTATTGTCTATGTTGACGACATGCTGATCATTGCTCTTATTCAGAAGCATATTGCTGATTTTATGGCTGTTTTGCATGCCTCATTTCAGATGTCTGATTTGGGACATTTGCATCATTATTTGGGCATTCAGTTTATGCACCTTGATGGTGGAATGGCTTTGTGTCAAACGAAATTTATTGATATATTATTGCAGCATTTTGGCCTTGAAGACTGTAAGCCTATTTCTACTCCTATGGAGATAGGTTTACATTGAGTTTTCATGATGCTTGAGATGCATTTGATGCTGTTCTCTATCAGCAGGTTGTTGGATGCTTGATTTACTTATGCATTACTTGGCCAGATATTCAGTTTGCTGTCTCACAGATGGGTAGGTTTATGCATTGCCCAAGTGTCAAGCATTGGCAGGCGGTTAAGCGTATCTTTTGCTACTTAAGTGGTACTCAGCTACTTGGGTTGTTTTATCCCAAGGGGGGATCACTACCGCTAGATTTGCATGCTTTTTCTAACTCAGACTGGGCTGATTGCTATGACACCCGTGTGCCCACTAGCGGCTTTCGCTTCATGCTTGGTAGCTCATGTATATCTTGGTTGAGCAAGAAGCAGCCTACTGTGGCCACTTCCAGTTGGAGGCTGAGTATAGGGCAGCTTTCACAAGGACTGTTCAGTGTATGTGGTGCAGATGCCTTATGGCTGATTTGGGTGTTGGTCAGACTTCTGCCACCACCATCTTCACTGACAGTCAGAGTGCATTGGCAGTTGCAAGGATCCCTGCGTTCCATGCTCGCACTAAGCACATTGAGATGCATTATCACTATGTCAGGGAGAGGTTCTCTACTAGGGAGATTAGCGTGGCATATGTGCCCACATAGGAGAACATTGCAGACCTTTTCACGAAGGCTCTACCTAGGGAGAAGTTTGAAGCTTTCTGCAACACTTTGGGCTTACTTCCTTTTGTGGAGTGATTTCCACATAGCTTGTCACTTCCTTATACATGAGTTCGAACTACTTGTTCACTGCATCACTCCCAGGGGGGATTTGTTGATATATTTAGGTAGTGATGTGTGTGAACACTCTAGGACCGCCATGGCACTTTTTTCCCTCTTCAGGAGGTTTTTTCCCCCCCGCTTGTATATACACTTATTGCCCTAATGGGCTACTTATCTTTGTACATTCTCTAGTATTACATTCAGTATTGTGTGATGTGCTCCAAGCTTCTTCTTCTTCCTTGTGCAGTTCGTGTGATCCCGCAGACGTCTATCTCCAACAAATATTATGCATTGCTTATGCGATGATGAAGGTATTGCTTATACGAGGCCAATAATCATTGCATATTAATTTGTTATATGATTCTTTAACATCGCATAGGATGCTTATTTCTAATCAAAATAAACAAAAAGTGCATAACTCTAGGATCATCATTCTATGTGCATCTGATTGAAGAGTGAACCAAAGTTCATATATGTGTTGCACATACGATCTCTTTGTGTGTTTATCTCTCTCCCTCTCTCTCTCTCTTTCTCTCTCTCTCTATCTTGCTTTCTCTCTCTGTATATATATATATATATATATATATATATATATATATATATATATATATATATATATATATATATATATATATATATATATATATATATATATATATATATATATACACACACACACACACACACACATACACACACACACATATGTTAGACGGCCGCCGGACAAGGACAATTGTACTTAGACAGAGGGCTTTAATGCGCGGTAAAGAAAGATTCGCGCAAACCTTGTAACAGACTTCTATTTAAAGCAATGAAAGGAAAGCGGTAGCGAGCCGCAGTTTTTTGGGAAGAGCCCCTGCTTCTGTTGGGAATTGTAGTGTGTTGTTTGGTTAAAGTCTCGAGCCACGGTGTTTGGGAATTACAAGTGTAGTATTGTATATGTATGTGTTCTGTTCCGTCTGATCCACTAAGTCCGTTTTGGGAAGTTGTGAGCATACTGTTTGAGACTGTGTGTGCTGTGTCAATGAGAAGATTGAGCTCTGTTCTGTTCTGTTCGCTTCTATCTGTTCTACTATCCTCCCTGTCGTGCAGAGTTACTATTCGGTAGTCCTGTGCTGCGAATCTGTTTGGTGATAGTTATATGCGGTTTTGGATTTCTTCACGGAATAAGTGTTGTTTATCATCCTTCTATTGAACAAGGGACTGTGTAAGGCCGAAGCGAACTAATTGCGTGTTAGCATTTTTCTGTTAAGTGACCAGGTTCGATACAATAGTCTGCGTTCACTGTGGATTCCGATCCCAGGAAGGACTCGTATCGGTAAGGGTCGGTACGCGAATGAAAGCATTGATAAGTTTGTGACGAATCGACTGTTGGTAGGAACTTGTTGCTTGAGTTTGGTATACAATAAGTTTGCGTAACCTCGAGTATAGCTGTCTGTTGTGTTATTGTTTGGTATACCTATATGTCACGAGGAAGTAGTACATTGAGTAATATTCGGTTAATGAAGTTGAGTATTCTACTAGTTATAAGTCAGAACAGGACTACTGCTCTGTTACTATAGCAGGTCCAGTCCAGAAGTTCTAAGTCCCCGCACGCCGAATAGTTATCAGTAGTCAGAGTCAAATACTGAGCTAAGACGCGATGGAGTATTTATGAGTGTGTGAGAAGTTGGGAAAATAGTACAGGGCCTCTGTCTAACAGACCCCTACCACTCCCAAGGACCCACGTGGCTCAGAGAACGATCGCGGTTAGAAGATTTGGAACCAATTGAACGTGAAGCATTTGAATAGGAAGTAAAGTAACGCTTAAACCCATAAACCATAATCAGTTTAACATTTGGCGCCGTCTGTGGGAAAGTGGCAACTGTTTACCAGTCTCTGCAGTAAAGTAGCATTTGATTACGAGTTACTTGTGAGAAAGTGGCATTAGAGTGCTAAGCGGTTTGTAAGAAGCAAACATCCAGTAACATTTGATTTACTGACAGTAGCAACAGACCCAGATTGTTGCAAACTGCTCAGATAGTATCACTGGGCAATGATACATGCCGGTTACTCGGTCTGGCGAAACGTATCCTAGGACCCAGACGACGGGAACAAGAAAAGTACAAAAAACAACTCTAGGAGAAGAAGGTATAACGCGGCCTGACTCAGTGGTCGAGCAAGTTAAGGACGCTAGAATTAATTCCGGTCATATTCCGGTGGAACGATCAACGTCTTTGGTACATGCTGGTGTCACTTCAACCCAGCCTAACCAAAATATAGCAATTCCTGAATCTACCAAGACGCCGTTGGAAACTAGTTTAACAATCTTGGATAAAGATTCAGAGTTATCCACGATTAGACAAACTCTAGGAAAAGAAATCAGTAAAAGTGAAAAAACGCTACAGTCTGGTAGACTGTCAGCTCATTCCGGTGATATTCCGGTGATAGAAACACCAACTGGCGGTCAAGGATTAGCATTTTTTGCAGAATCCTCAGCCCGACTTGCGTGCTTGGAAGAAAGATTTCGGATATTAGACATCCAGAAAGAAGGAGACCTATTCGAAGCTGAGGTCCGAAGTATCCTGCGCAAAAACAGCACACCGGAAGGCACGCCATCCGGCGATCCAGATTCTGATAGTTCAACTAATCAACCTCAAGATACAGAAGAAGGACCGGAGACACCCACGATAAACGGACAACAACAACAACAACAGTTAGGTCAACCAAGGCCGCCTCCAACAGGAGTAACTTACACGAAATTCGGTGGATTCCCAGGAGATGACCCAGACGCTCATGTACGAACTTTTGAGATAAGTTATGCAGTTCTTAACCATCCACCAGATCAGGCGTACAAGGCCATTGTTTTTCAATCTACTCTGGTCAATGAAGTGGCTAGATGGCTTACGGAATACGACATTAATCATTTCGGTACCTATGATGCAGTACGAGATGCCTTTCTACAACGATTCAGACTAAAGAAGAATCCTGCTGAAATCTTTGAGTATCTACAGAGCAACCAACAGAAGGCAAATCAGACTGTCCAGGAATACGCTACTCTCTTCAGAACACATTTACGGCAGATACCACAGGCACATGCTAATCTACCTGACGATGTCATCTCTCAATGGTTTATCAATGGACTAACCCCACAACTGAAGCAGATTATGATCATCAGATGTGTTGGAGCAATGACACTGGATGCAGTCATTGCAATGGCTCTACAGTTGGAATCCAAGGTTGGTGGATTCTCAGAAGACTTGGAATGGTTAAGGACAAACAAAAATATGACTGAAGATATAACCAGGCAAGTATACTGCACCACGTGCAAAAATTCAGGGCATACAAGTGCTAACTGTGCGCTAAATCAAACATTCTACGCTATCTGCAACACTGCCGGACACTCCACCGGAAATTGTGTCTACAATGCCAGAATACAGGGAACAGCAACAGTCAATGCTGTTATTCAAGAACATGGACAGGCAGCGAATCACTATGTACCTCCGCAACTGAGAAACAACCAGCCACAGGGATATCGAAACTACCGAGGGCAGAGGAACAATAACTATAATGCAAACCGCTGGCAGAACGAACCACCACGGGAAAATCCCAATTTACCACCACCACGATGTCATTTTTGTGGTGAATTCGGACACATTAGAAGATATTGCAAAGACGCAGCTGAGTATGATCAAAGGAAGAAGGAGCGGCAAAACCCAATGGCCAACATGGTACAAATTACACCGGTGGAAACGCAAACTGCTACAATCCAGACCCGATCAGGTAAACAGCTGCAACCAGCAGCAGAAGTATTTGAACCAGGGATACGAGAACAACATAGGATGTATAACAAGGCTAGTCACTGGACCGCATCAGAACCACCAGTGTTCCCAGAACCCATTCCGGTGACTCAGACCTCGTCGACAAAGGAAGGAACACAACAAGAGGAGGCAGCAACAGAACAACCATCAGCAGTAGACATAACAGCAGATACTTCGGCAATAGCAGGGACCTCAAGTTCAAAGGAGCAGGATAACCAATCTCAGCAGGCCTGGGAAATTTTATCCAAGGCATCTATCACTCTGCCTCTCGGCCAACTACTGGCATTAGTACCTGGTGTTCGACAACAGTTCCAGCAACAGTTTAGTCCGGTACCTTCTTGTATTCCGGCGACAGCAGCAGTTCAACCAGAACCTGATTCTACGGTTGATCATTCAGTCCCCTTGATTACAGTATGGTATAAGAACCATAAGATTACGCAGGTATTGATTGATGGAGGCTCTGGTGTCAACATTGCAACTACAGCCTTATGCAATAGGCTAGGATGGACCAACATTGAACCAGTTCAATTTTTTGTCAGAATGGCGGACCAATCTAGAGTCCACCCTGTAGGACTTGTGCAAAATATACCCATTACTTTACAAGGAACGACCTTCAAAATGAATTTTGTCATACTAGATTTGCCGGAATCCACTTTGGATTACAACCTTCTTTTTGGCCGACCTTGGCTGAAGCATGCGAAGGTAATACAAGACTGGTCTGCACAAGAACTTACGTTCAAAGATGCCAATCGTAGATATGTAGTAAAATTAGATGCTATACAACCTTGCGGACTGCACGCCAGACCATATTTGGCGGAACCAGTTCATATGTTAGATGGACTATCAGATGATGAAGAAGAGCAATTTCTGAAGAGTAACGCCGATTTAATGTCTCTAGGAACTGTTGATCTGCAGCGCGTCATCGATAACTGGAACACTTCAGTTTGTGCAGTAGTAGCTATCACCGAAAAGTCTGACCAAGCAGATATTGAATTACAACCACTATTCAAGCCAAAATACAGAGAACCCGCAACAATTTTATGTCCCTGAAGACCAGCTGATCACGTACAATCTAGGAGACAAGGACCATCCTCGACCTGTAAAAATAAGGCAAAACTTACCGGAAATCTTTCAGGCTAATTTTTGATTCAGCTTCTTCAGGAATTCTCAGATGTCTTTGCCTGGGATTACAAAGATATGAAAGGATTAGATCCGCGCATATATCAGCATAGAGTCATGCTGAAACCTGAAGCTAAACCGAATAGGCAGCCCAGCTATCGGATGAATCCCAATTATGCATCTCAGGTAAAAGCCGAACTTGACAGATTATTAAAGGTTGGATTCATCGTACCAGTAGAACATGCTGAATGGATTTCACCAATTGTGATTGTGCCAAAGAAAAATAAGCAACTACGAATCTGTGTAGACTACCGGAAATTGAACGCAGCAACAGTACCAGATCCTTTCCCGATCCCCTTTTTGGATACCATGCTTGATAGGGTAGCACGCCACCAAATGTATTCATTCTTAGACGGATACAGCGGTTACAATCAGGTTAGAATGGCTGAAGCAGATATCCCAAAAACCGCCTTCATTACCAATTGGGGTGTCTTTGCTTGTACGGTAATGTGGTTTGGATTGAGAAATGCACCAAGCACATTTCAAAGATGTATGCAAGAGATATTTTCTCCCTATCTCACTTCATTCATGCAAGTATACCTTGACGACTTCTCAATCTTTGGGAAGATGATAGCACATTTAAGTCATTTACGATGTTGTTTTCAGAAGTGTAGAGAATATAGACTCTGTCTTAACCCAAACAAATCCGTGTTTGCGGTTTCGTGTGGCAAAATACTTGGGCATATTGTATCTGCTCAAGGTATCCGAGTAGATCCAGATAAGATTTCGGCAATTTTAGAAGCCCCGATACGCGCAACTCCAAAAGAAGTAATGCGTTTTATGGGTCAAATACGATGGCATGGCAGACACTTACGGTGGCTTGCTCACCTCGTAGTACCACTGAACAGGCTAATCACAAAAACTCCCCGACAGTTTGAATGGACTGAAGAATGCCAAACTACATTTGATCGGCTCAAGTATCTCCTGACGCAAGCCCCAATTTTACAACCACCGGACTGGGACAATCCGTTCCATGTTTTTGTCGACGCTTCAGATATTGCAATTGGCAGTATTCTGATGCAGCAAACAGATAAGTGGTTTCGCCCTGTTTATTACGCCAGTAGAAGGCTTGCACCGGCAGAAAAGAACTACTCCACTACTGAAAGAGAATGTCTAGGATTGATTTACTCAATCAAAAAGTTCAGACATTATCTACTAGGCCGGAAGTTTACCTTCCATGTGGACCATGCTGCCCTTGTTTATCTAGTAAGACAGCAGCATTTAGGTGGACGATTAGCACGATGGGTGCTACTTTTACAAGAATTCGACTATGACGTCATTCACCGACCCGGAAAAGCACATGCCCTAGCAGATTTCTTATCTCGCCTGGATTCCGGTGAAGCTCCGGTAGGCATAGATGACACGACTCCTGCGATTTATAATGCTGAACCACTATCCGATGAGACGGCCAACCCACAAGCACCATCTACATACTATGATCAGATTCTAACTTTTCTCACCGAAGGATGCTTCCCATCTGAGACGACCAAGGCAGTTCGAAGGAAATTGGCAGTCTTTAGCCGCCGATTCCGGCTAGTAGCAGGAGAACTATATCATGCAGATCATACCGGAATCTTACTTCGCTGTATTCCACCTCATGAGGTTAATTCAGTTATCACTTTGGCTCACTCAATTCCTTCCGGTGGCCATTTTGCAGTAGACTTAACTCACCGGAAAATTCTGCAAGGAGGTCTCTGGTGGCCAACGATGTACAGAGATGTCGCACAGTTTGTTAAACAATGTGATACTTGTCAGAGAACTGGTCAGCCTTTACAACGGCATCTTTTTCCTCTGCAACCCATCTTACCATTAGAACCTTTCCAGAAATGGGCTCTAGATTTTATCGGGCCAATTACACCTCCAGCCGTATCCAGTAACAATCGATATATACTGACTTGCACAGATTACGCAACTAGGTGGGCAGAAGCCTGGGCTTTACGATCTGCTATAGCGGTTACGGTAGCAAAATGCCTACTCACGGATGTCTTCCCACGATTTGGCTTACCCCTGGAAATTGTCTCAGATCAAGGCACTCACTTTGTAAACAATCTAATGAAGGCCCTTACACAATCATTCCAGGTCACACATAAATTTAGCTCTCCTTATTATCCACGTGCCAATGGATTGGCCGAAAGTACAAACAAATCACTCTTGAATATCCTCCGGAAATTGATCATGGAAGCACCGGAAAGATGGGATCAACTACTACCTGCAGTATTATGGGCATACCGGACTACATATAAGGTAACAACAGGCTTGACACCTTTCAAACTAGCTTATGGCTTAGAAGCAATAGCACCCATGGAAATAGTCATCCCAAGTCTGCGTGTAGCAATCACTCAGAAGATGCTACCGGAATATTCACTGACAGCACGAATGGACGCACTCAGAGAACTTGATGAGCACCGATGGCTCAGTTTTTTAACTGTGCGCGAAGTACAACTAAGGCAAGCCAAGACACACGATCGATATTTGAAGACTCCAATCTTTTCGGTAGGCCAGCTTGTACTCTTCTATAACGCAAAATCGGATAGAGCAGCAGGAAAATTCAAACTCCGATGGTTCGGCCCTTTCAAGATTTCAGAACAAGTCGGTCCGGCAACCTTTCGGTTGACTATGTTGACTGGAACTCCACTCCCCAAGGTAATCAATGGGTCGAAGCTGCGGCCGTATTATCCCACTACTAGTACGCATTAAATTATTCGGCGGCAAACCGTGTTTTGTATAAATTTTTGCGTTTTTCTTTTTTCTCCCTTTTTAGTCGTGTTCTGTACAAATCTTTATGTTACCAGCCGCCCATCTCTACCAGTACGCACGCCAGCATGAAACAGTATCATTCTCGCACCGCACAATGATACCCACCCCCCCCCCTTTCCCACCCCCACCGTGTCCTCCTTATTTAACCCCCTCGGTTGCGCCAAAAAACGCTATTGTGTTCTCAAGATTATACGTATTATCCCTGTCCTCTGTGTTGCCTGTAAGTGTGCTCGTGAACACCATGGAAGCGCTAGCCAACTACGCTGCTTTCCGTGATGGTATCCCGACAGACGTCGGCGAATACCTGCGCTGCAGAGGGTTGGCTAACTTCGCTGAGTTGCCCTGGCACTCAGTGGAAGCCCATCCCTTCTCCGCGCAGATCATCCACGCCATCGTCCAATTCCCCATCACCGAACGACAGTGGGTCTTCCCTTCCCTCCCATCTAGAACCGTCATCACCTTCCAAGCCTTCTCTGCAGCCTACCGCCTCCCCCCGCAAGGCCGCGAAAATGGCCCTAGCATCCCTGTCACTCGCATGACCGAACTCTTCCCCCGCTCCTCATCAAACGAATATGCCATTCTTTGCCGCCCAGAACCCGAACGGTCCGCCCTACAGTTCCTCGTAGCAATCCTCAACCTGCAAAAATGAACCTACGGCATCTCTTGCCCCTTCTATTCCGCCCTGGAGTTAGCCACCCGCGAACCTGTCAACTTTGCCTCTTATTTCTTCCAACGAATTCATAAGGAATCCGTCGCTATAGTAAAACAACTCCAGAAGGGCACCTCTCCGCGCTCTCGCCTTCCCCACATCATCTGCTTCCTCTTCCCAACCATTCTCGCCGCACAACCCCCACCCACAGGCCTAGCACTTAGGCACGAAGAATCAGCACAACCGCTCGAGGAAACTGAAGAAGACAACGAAGAGATCAATCAACTCTTCCACACTAAACGAATCCGGATCAGCTCTTCCGAAAGCGAAGTCCAAGGATCCGCCGGAAAGAAACTCGACGCCGAAGAGGATAAACAAGAAGAAACATACCACGACACCGCCACTTCAATACACAACGACACTTCGACAGAGAAACAAGACCAGCAAAACCAAGCAGACACAGAGATAGTGTCCACCGAAAAGGAATCCGAGCATCAACAGGACGAACCGGAATCCGCCACAAAAGCACTGGATGAACTTATCGCAGCCATCAATCATACAGAAGCCGAACAACAGACAGTTGCAAAGGTAACCATGACTGACTCTGTTCTGCCCACCCCACCTGTCAACCCCGACCTCCCACCGGAACCATCCCGCCGACCCCGTTCTGAACCTACACCCTCCTCCTCTTCCTCCCCTAACTACTCTCCGCCAAACTCCCAGAACCTACTCACCGATACCTCCTCTCAGCCTCGTCAACCACCACCACCACCCAACGTATTTTAGGAACTAGCCTCCATGGGGCAGTTCCTCATGCATTTATCACACCAGCTGCCCATACAGTTTAAGGAAGCCACGGACAATCTGAAGGCAGAATACCAATATAAGGTCGACGTCCTGGAAGCTGACATCATCCCCCTCCAGGAAGAAATCGAAGCCATAAAGACTGAGAACCATCAGCTACAGACACAGTTAGCAGAGCTCCAAGCCAAATTCTCGGCAGAACAGACTCTAGTAGAGCAAAGAGATGCAGCCCTCGAGCAACTTGCAGCCAAAGAACGACTCCTACACGTCGCGCATGAAGAAATCCGAGCCCTGAAGACCACCCTCCACGAAAACGAAGAAATCAACGCCTCTCTCGAAGAGTTGATCACAGAGACAAAGACTCAATTGCAGGAGTCCATTCAGAAGAATCAGGACCAACAGAAAGAAACCGAACAAGTCCAAGAACAGTTACGACGAGCCGAAGAATGCGCAGATGAGGTTAACGCTATCCTAAAATGCCAACTGATACGGGAAGGACAATACCTCAAGGATATCGACAAGACGCGCAGAGACCGCGATGCGTTCAAGAAAACTCTTG